>JAAAQI020150721.1:0-10780 GCA_011800005.2 Stichodactyla mertensii
GTCTTACAACTGGACTTCACAAAATGCCAAAACTTAAGGTCAGTTCTTAAAACTTAAGGCTAATTCTTACATATGTTTTTCCTTTATATAATATCTTGGTCCCACAAAAGTATTACCACCGGAATTTTTTGTATACTCGGAGAAAACGAACATTTCTTTTCACACTGAAACTCTCTTGAATTCTTGCAAACGTTGGTATAATTCACGCATGTGCAAACGCTTTTCTTTGCTGTCAGTCCCAAATGGTTCTCGACTTACAAGCGAATCAACGATGCACTTAGCGCAAACGTCTTGAGAGACTTGCGCGACAATATTCCTAATGCTACGTTTTCGTATTTTGAATGAGTTTTGTTTTTGCTACGTGAAATGATGAGATCGTAGATAAAAAGAGAATCAAATATATCGATAGGAAAAATAAGTACTAGTAAGCCATCAGTAAACGGTACACTGAACAATCTAAAGCACAGATTTGATTTCTTCCATTCGTAATACTCAGTATCGGGCTATTTACTCATCCCTACCCACCCGACCCTGGCCAGTGCGGAAAACCCGGGGTACGGTAGGTTAATAGGAGCCCGGATAGTCAAATTTATAAGCACTATAATTTATAAACTATTGTAAAGAAAGTAATCAATATAAATAGTCATTCTTATACTTGTTTATAATCTACTATAATATGTCACTAATATATACAGCAAATAATACTTTTATAAATAGTTATAAAATATTTGAGATATATTGCGCGCGCTGATTGGCTGGTTATCCGTGTTTATACCAGAGTACAGAGGCACGCCACCCTAAAACAGCGAAAAATATTTTATAAAAGCAAAATAAAAGATCGCTTATGTCTCTGTACTGTAATATAAACACTGGGAGATGTAGAGCACTTGAAAAGTGATAGAAACACTCGGTTACGACTCGTGTTCCAAGCTCGTTTTTCTTGTGCTTTACATCTCCCAGCGTGTTTATATTACGGTACAGAGACGTGCGCGCGTTTTATATTGCTTAAATATAGCATATGATACTTTCATAAATGATCGTAAACGAATATTGAATATCATAAAATTTTTAAAAATTTAATGTTGGAAAAAAAATCTAAATGAAATATTGTAAGCTGTTGAAAATTAAAAATAAAAACCACTTACCACTAAAGGATTTATAAGTTATGAAATCAAAAAACCCTTCTAAATCGATCACCTGTCTGTCTTATAGCGACCGCGTATGATTAAACATTGTAAATCATGAAATTGCGAAACCTTTTTAAACCGACCAGGCACCTGTCCAAAAGAGCCCCGTGAAAAACTTGAAATCTTATAAACACACGGGGAGAGTTCAAATTTTGGAATTATTAAAAATTAACGCCCACCCCCCCTCCATCTCTAGCTCCACCCCTCCTCCTCAAAAAAAGAGAAAAAGAAAAAACAAATATATGTTTGAGAATTGTGGTAGACCTTTAGTGACGTAGACTAAATTATATTTTGGTTTTGCTCAATCTAAGAGGACAGCGGTGCTATCGCATACACTCATGCGCAAGATCTATAAATGTAACAAACTCTTCGTGTTGCTGATGGCAACGAGGCTGTATCTTGTTCAATGAATAAGATTAGAATAGCGATTAAAATTGAAAAATTAAAATGAATGGGGTTTCAAATATTCCACTGGCATCATGGATGCCAAGGGTTGAAAAGAAAAAAAGAAAAATGAACATAAAGAAGAAGAGCGACCCATTTACTACAAGCGTTATGAAGCCAGAATTTTCTCAAAAATAAGAACTGTACGTCTTATATTTTCAGTCTTCATCAGATCAATCCACTAAACGTTGTATTCTATTCTCGGTATGCAAATAAGACAGGTGTCGAGTCGTGGCGAGTTGGACATGGTACGGCTAAACTCAATGGTAAATGATTGATTTAAAATTAAATAGCCATGAAAATATTTCGAACTAATAATTCCTGCTTTAACTAATAGCAAGAAAAAGGTGACGGTTTCAGTTGCTAGAAATAAATACCTTTTTCTAATATATGGGTTTTCCCCCTTAATGTAAGTTTAAGTACATCGTTAAAATGGCGACTACATGATGTCGGTAAAAGTGGCTGGTGGTTGTCCAAATCGAATATTAAAACACATCTTAGAATAATCCAACCGAACTGGTATCTTTCCAAAACCAAACATTAGAAAATTTTGGTGAGGATATGCGATAACAGTGAATGCTTTACTCTCTTGCGGTCATATTCGAGAGGGAAAGGGAGATTGATAGACGTACAAATTTAAAACGATGTCGCCTTGAGTGAAGCAAAATCATTACATAACTTGAATTTTACAAATAGTTTATTTACTGTTGTATGAGAACCAAATTAGAAACAATGTTTATTATGGACTAAGTGATTCATTTTTTAACTGTGAATTTTTCGGTGATGGTTTCGTTGGTTTCAGGATGGGAGTCGTTCGTCGTCACAAATCCCAAGATCTTCTCCACGTACAGACAGCGTTCGTTCCAAAACCGTCCCCTACCAACCCACGCCCCTGCCAAGTGTCACGTCACCTCAAACTCAAGGGGTCGCTACCGATCAGAACAGGGAACAAGTACCAGGGCTTTATAACCCACAAATCATGATAGAAACACGATCGTCGTCGTTACAAGCAACACGTTCACAACCGACTATGGTGCACCCTCCTGGAACTGATAGTGGTACCGAAATCAGAGGGGTGCCTTCGAATCCAGCATCCCCATCTCAGGAGAATGTGTCGTCGAGTTTTCAAGCAGGTCAATCAACAGGGTCCCTTCCTGGGATACGGAGGTCTGACACTGGAGTCATGAGGGTGCCTTTACATTTACACGATCAGAAATATTCACCAGCAGTTGGTGCGTCGCCTTACTTCTCGAGCCCCGCCGTTAACGGTCAGATTGCTTCCAGTGGGAGTTATTTTAATCCGTCGTCTCTGTCAGCACCATCTCTACAGCAGTTACCGCCTTCTCATCCTGGGTTCGGAAGCCCAAGCAGACTGGATTCATCGCATGAGGAAGCCGAACTACAGAATATTGTGGACAGAATGACAAGCTCGTTTCCTCTTCTCGATGCAGAATCAGGTTAGTCAAAGAAAGGTGGTGACAGTTTATCTGAGCAATGACAAGAGTGTGACCGTTTGCAAAATCCCCAGTTTCTTAGTGCAAACCCAGCGCCATCTAATCGGGTAGAGTGGTTATCGTACGATTATGAAAAGTAAGAAACTGACTTACAGCATGTACACGGTGCGGTATGTGCTGAGTAGTGTTTTTCGTATGAGTGGAAAACGTACGGTACGACTTGCAGCACGTTCACGGTACAGTAAGGCGCAACACAGAAATGGCTTCCTAATGTTTTTTCTTTTCGCGTGAATCATCCAATCACGATGCGTAATAACCAGCTACGTTTCGGTGCGCGTAAGACTTTGACGAATTTTCCTATCGTTTTCAGCGCGTACAAGATCCGCAGCGTATTTCAAAACTCTAACAAATAATTGTCATTTGGGTCGTGCAGTGACGCAAACAGCATTTTTGATGAACATGGAATATCAACGCTACAAAAATATATGAATTCAGTAAGCAAAAACTGCGAGAATACTAAGACTGACTGGCCACTTCATTGTTAGATATTTCAATGGAAATCCACAATGACCTATTCCTTGCTGCTTCCATGGTGGGAGAAGCAGTGCAGTCCTTAGTATCAGCCGTCTCTCGACAAAGAGGTGAGTAATTATCAGCTTTTCAGCCGCGGGGGGTGGCATTCGTACCGAAGAGCTAGGAGTTTTCAAAGATTCTACATCCTGGAGCTTGTGTGCGTCTGTATCTTACCTAGTTGATAACAAGGGGTTTTTTTGCTGTCGCAGGGCACGGTTTTTCAGAGTCTTCGCCGTTTTGTGGTAGCTACACAATGGACCATCAGGTGAGAGAGATCACCAGCCTTTTTGCATATAGTAGTGGTATCGTCTGTTATAGGGCGTTTTTCGTATGAGTGGGAAACGGCTTACAGCACGTACTTGGTACGATATGCAGTAACAAGGAAATGGCTTCCCATTGTTTTCGTGTGAATCACCCAATCACAGCGCGTAGTTACGGCAACGGTAAAGTGCAGTCCTACTGTAGAGCTACGAATTTGTCGTGTCGTTTCCCACGAAAACCGCTCTATCGCGGCGATGCAAATGACGCACTTTTTTCTAACGCGCAACAAGACTGGGAAACAAGGTAAGTTACAAAGAACATTGCCCAGTTTGATACACTAAGCAAATGTCTCAGAATACTTCCCGCTTCGAATTCCGTTCCCCAAAAGTTAGCCAAGGAAATGACTGTTCTGAAACAGTGGGAGAACGTCAAGCCAAGAGTCCAGGGCAGCCCCTTCATAACTGATATATCTTTGGCACGCTCTGGTCTTGGGGGGTAGGGAAATAAGAAAGGATGGGAGGTATATTAGAAAGGGTGTGGAAGAGAGAGAAACTAAAGGTTCATACAGTCATACTAAGGGTTTTGCTTCAGGAGCAGTCTTCTGGATCATTTTGCGCAACTAGTGCACATGAAAGAGCAAGCTGCAGGAGCTTGCTGCATGGTGTGGTCATGCTTGCTGATATTTAACCAGTTTAATATCAGGGAGCGTGAGCCAGGGGCAAAATTCTGCTCCCGCCTCAACCTTTTTACATAAAATCTTTGGTACACACGAAGGAGCAAAACGACCCTGGAGCCTGTTCCCGGAGCAAAACCTTAACTGTGTATAGGCTTAAAAGCTGCCATTGATTATACTTTGAGTGGAGCTGCTCGCTGTGTTTACTAATCCCAATTTGATTTCTGTATCTGGAACAGTATGCAACCAATAGTAGTCTTCCTACGGCTAGAAATGATGGTTACTCCTTTGATAGGTAGGTTATTGCCGCTCTGAAGAAGGCGGTGTCGCCTGTACTATAGTGTGTGTGACTGGTTCTGAATTCTCTACTTACGTACCTCATTGCACTATCCTATTTTTTAAAATTTCATTTGCCTTTCTTTTTTTCTAGTTCTTCAGGATACGTTGAGGAATACGGTCCTTTGTGAGTGAAATAGCCCTTCAAGGATCTAGGCATACGTTTTGCAGAATATTGTTTCTGGTACCAGTTCTGTGCGGTACAACCGAGCTAAAGTGAGGATCACAGAACTGGGATTTATTTATCAACTTGCCTGACAGACTTCAATAAAAATATTGCCCGATGGAAATAGACCTAATCCACTGGCCGTATTTGCTTTCCCATTTCAGACCACGTGTCATTCCCTTGAGGATACGATTCTTTGTTGGAGGCTCATCCATATTAACGTGTCTTCTCAAGCGCTACCGAGAAACAAAGAAACAATACCCAAGGGAATGACACGTGGTCTGAAATGGGAAAACAAATACGGCCAATGGATTAGGCCCATTAGAGTGTGTTACTTATGAGAAGGGAATGAAGAAACTTGTCAGTCTCAATATATAATACACACATATTATGATTGCTTCTTCAGCATTTTCACTCCTTATATGTGCATACATTAGGCCTTCTCATTAATATTTTTGAATAAAAATGATTGTTTATCTGTTCTAAGTGGAAATCTTTCCCATAACCTTAGAAATGCTGATTTTATCCCTAGGTTTTCAATAGTATATTATGGAAAACATTCCTTGAGATACTTTGGACCATGTTTATGGTCAAAGTTATCAGCCTTCCTTAGATGCCTTTAAAAGAAATATTAGGAAAATGAACATTGAAAATTTAATAGCAAGTAACACCTGTTCTGGATGTTATTTATGTAACTCCTAGTTGACACTGTGAGTATTGTATGATAGTTAATTCTATGTTCCTTTTATTTTTATATGTTGGATTTTAATATCTTTAAAGGCCCACTTGGATGAAAATTGGTGAAAATTGAAAACTGAAAATTATTTCTATATGAAAATGAATACAGCTAAAATAACTACCTACTCTCTGCCAAAAATCTACATTTTAAGCTTATTATCACAGAGAAATTTTGGTTTAAAACCTAAAAGAACAATAGGGTTAAGTAAATGACGCCATTTACTCACAATTTAAATGCTAAATAACTTGACAATTTTTATCCCTCTCTTTTGGATGTGAAGAAAACTTTGCTTCATGGTGATTATTGGGACTGTATGGATCTAAGGTTTAGCTAAGCTTCAAGCCATTTTCAATAGACCTTATTCACTTGGGCATATTTCTTTTCCCAAAACAGGTCATGTGTCATTCCTTTGGGACTTTTTCCTTTGTTTAATGGTAACACTTGAGAAGATACATTAATATGGATGAACCTCAAACAAAGAATCGTATTCCCAAGAGATCTGAATTGGGAAAACATTACGCCCAAGCGAATAAGGTCTATTGTCATTGATTTTTATCCAAGTGCCCCTTTAATATAGGATTGGACTTTTTAATCAGATGGCATTTTTGTATATCTTATAGTTTCATGAATTATATATAGAGGAATTTCATGCACAGAGATATGAATTTTGTCTTCGAGTGTTGATACTCAGCATGACAAGATAAAATTCATATCTCCACGTGCTCATGTAATGTTCTGTTTATTATATGAAATCCTCATCACAAATGAAAAGTCAGCAATTTTCAGGCGCTTCATTCTGGCCTTGTTATTGTAAAAGACAAATATTTTTTGCACATTTTGAGTCAAAAAACAACAAATATACCCATGATGACTCACATGACCATTCAGTTCATGTTACTAACTGCATGAATATACTGACAGCTGATTGGTCCAAAATGATACAACACATGTTGATAACAATGATATCACCACCGATGGGGAGTTGGGATATCATTTTTATCATTTTGCTATTGGTCTGTAGCCACTATATTTCATATAATAAGATTATTTATTAGAATAGATTTTATGTATTTAGTTATTTATTCTATTTTTATATGTAAATGTTTTGGTATGGCGTTTGCAATAAGTGGACTTCTTGTGGTGTGCTAGGAGACTAGACATTTTTAATAAAGTTAATTCATTAATTCAAATGAACAAAAAGTGAAGTTCATGACAGACTTGTCATCTTTATTTCCATGGTAACAGATTATTTGTGGCATGTACACTGACATCAGCTCCAATCCCTAGGGACTGTTGATTTTTTTATGGGCATAGGGGTGGCCCCAAAAATTGAGCCCAAAGTGGGGTGGGTCAACCTAAAATTTTGGTCATATATATTGGGGCTCATGCCAAAAAATGTATATGTAGAGGGGAAGGGTCAAGTAAAAGATGGGGTTCATGTACATATTTATAGACAGGTTCTGAAAACCAATCAGCACTCCCCTTCCTTCTCCCACCATGCCTATAAAAATGAATGGTTCTTTATACTTTCTTTAAATAGTAAGTGAAGTGTAGTGCAAAAGAAAAAAGAATCTTATTCCCAAGAGGGTGGCATCTGGTCTGAAATGAGAAAACATTGCACCCATTGTCCTATCTATTATCTAACAGTGACAATAGTGGACCACTTTGGAGTCCCTGTCTATTCAAATGCACAGAAAACGCAACAAACTAGTTACCTTGGAAAAAAAAAAATTCCATTCATCTCCTAATTATTATTGTCTATTTACATTTCCTTTATTCAATACTCACAATGAAATCAGTTTTTCCCCCAAATAATTCCCGTCAGATGTCAGAAAGTTTTCAATAGGTCATTTGTACTAACAGTTCACATGACCACAGCCCCATTAAATCAAGTTCCAGTGTCAAAATGAACTGAAATGAAATGAGCATCTCAATAATAGTAAAGGGACTGTTCATTAAATATCCCTTGGGATGGGCTGGAGGAAAAGTAGGAGGGGAAGGGGAAAAATTTCACAGCCCCCCCATTCTATCAAAAACAATTTTCGACCCCCCCCCCCCCATAAAAATTTAAACTCTCTGCCATACCTTCCTTGGTTCTTTCACCCCCCCCCCTCCTTTTTTGTGAGAAAATTTTTCGAAGCCCCCCCTACTTTTCCTCCAGCCCCAAGAGATAATCAATGAACAGTCCCTTAGGTTCAGCCTCTGAGGCACGATTTTACATACAGGGTTCTCATCGCTATCTTAGTGTGGGTTAGAAAATAATGAAATGTTCTTGAATGAAAAAAGATTTTGTTTTGCCCCACAAGATGACTGCCATGAGAACCCTCTATAACAAGGTAACTTAGTATAACTCATAACGTATAACATAAACGTAAACGTATGCCCCCGCAAGTTTGACTTAAGCGCACAGACCCAAGGTATGTCGCAAATTACAGCGACTGAGTCGCTGGTCTGAAGAGTTTTCATACAATCTCAAATCACTAGAAAGAGTTTCAGTCGCTCCCAACCGTGCCCGTAGGACAAATCAGCTGTTAATAATCTCACCTTGTTTTTGAATCTTGGCTTTTTCCCTTAATAAGAACGCGCTTCTATAATCCCTTCCTAGGTGATTACTTGCCACACAGGTATATAAACCAAAATCTTCCTCTTTCACATTCTTTAACTGTAACTCCACACCGTTTTCTCCTTTCCCAACGTCTAACGTCCTGTAATGGATTGGATCGACAACTGTAAAGTTTCCCTGACCAAAGTCTAGTTCATTCTGATAATTTTTGGGCACTGTGTTCCACTTGATCCAACGGAAGTCGGGAAGACTACTGCTAGCGACCACTATGCACTGTAGTGACGCGTTCTTGTGAATCTGTGTGGTGGTGTTCTTGGGGTAGCTACACTTGAGTAGTGGTCTGCTGCGAGGCCGTGCTGTTAAAATTGAAGCACACGTTTATCGTGAGGTTCTATCATTTTTGTTACAAAAGAGCTCATTTCTTTCTTGAGAATGGAGTGCAATAAACGAACCTGTCTCGCATTGAATAGCCCACTTTCATTATTTTGGTTGAGTGATCACACCACAATGAGATCTGAGTCGAGGCTCACAAAAGAAAAATTAAGATTATTTCGGGTGTTATTGTGCTTGGTAAATGATTAGATTGAGTATGTTTATTGTTTCTTGAGTATGTTATGTTGCTTGAAGAAAGATAACATACTCGATCTCACGATTATTTCATTGTTATTCCCCGGAGCCTCGATTCGGTTCTTATTGTGTGTCATCACTCAACCATATATTGAAAGTGGGCTATTGTCGAGCCAAATTTAGGGACGCAAAATATCCCGTTATCCAGACCTCTCTCGACTAAACCCTATTGTGTAGAATGGGTCGGAGAATTGCTAATTCAGTTTCGTAACATTGAAAACGGCGGCCGGGTCAAATATTGACCAATCACCGACGACCTCGCGTGACTCAGATGCCATTTCAGATATGCAAACTTCGTAAGCAATAGACCTCTTTAGCTTCGTTGTTTGTTTACCCATTTCAGACCCCGCATGTCACTCTTGGGAGTTGATTCTTTCGTATGTTAATATTTTAATACGTTCATCATAAAAGAACAACTCCCAAGAGAATGTCATGTGGTCTGAAATGGGCAATTTGCATACGAAGCAAAAGAGGTCTATTCTCCCCGACGGCTCTTTCAACAATAAACTTTGCCAGGAAGTGGTAAGAATGGTATGGCTAATCACTTAACTAGGGCCGCAAGCAATCAGTTTTGTGTTCCTAACCAGGATGCATACCCGCATTGTCACTCACCTCATTGCGGATGTGTTCTTTGGCAAGGGCAAAGGAAATTCTTGAAATTTTACGTATGAATAACCGATTCCCGGGACACTCATAGGCCTAGCTTAGTCATTTTGTTATGAAAAATGCAAAACAGAAAACAACTGGCTCAGTTAAGGAAAAAGAGGATCCGATTCACGTTGGCGCATGCGCAAACGCCCTGACAAACCTGACGCATTCGGACAGTAGACCTAACTAGACCACCTTGGGCGTAATGTTTACCCATGTCAGACCACGTGTCATTCCCTTGAGAGTACGATTTTTTGAGGTACATCCATATTAACGTATCTTCTCAAGCGTTTCCAAAAAAAAAAAAACAAAGAAACAATACCCAAGGGAATGCCACGTGGTCTGAAATGGGTAAACATTACCCCAAGGATCAAAATTTTGTTAAAATCATAGATAACTTACAGACAACATAGAGACTGTAGGTATGGTTGACTGCACCATAGGAATTTGACACGATACAAGTATAATCACCACCATCTGATGGGATAAGGTATCTGATACGCAAGAACCATTGGTTGGTCTTTAGTAATGGTTGAAGTCGTCTTGGTTTGATTGGCTTGCCGTCCTTCAGCCACAGGTAATGCAGTGGTGCAGAACCATTAGCTTTACACTTTAGTTTGATGCTGTGTGATGCCGGCCAAGCAATGAATGTGTTCCTTAGATTGTTATTGCGATGAAGAAGGTATGGTGGTGCTGAAACACAGAGATAACATTAATGGATTATTACTATTAATAGCCTGTTAGGGAGCGATTGATTTCACTAGAGTGCACGCCATACATCCGTGAAACAATTACTAAGTATTTTGAGTGCAGTATTTAGTTATCAACTATTTAATTATTGACTAGGAATTCACTCGTGCATGAACCACACCAAGAAACACAAAGATCGATCGCTAGAGGTATGTTGCTTTTGTTCTCACCGTTATGCCTGAATGATATCTGCCATTTGTTACAAAATAAAGGCAATTAGATAGCACTTGTTTTGAATTGTTTCACGTGTATATGGCGTGTATACTTCAATCAAAGCTAGACTGGAATGAATGAATGAATGAATGAATGAATGAATGAATGAATGAATGAATGAATGAATGAATGAATGAATGAATGAA
>JAAAQI020150732.1:0-10779 GCA_011800005.2 Stichodactyla mertensii
ATTTAAGCACAAAATAGTGTCTATTAGCTAAGAACTATTTAGTTTTTATTTCACGGGTTTAGTAGCATCGCTCTACTTAACTATTCACTAAGACATACTAAACTATTATTAAGTTACCTGGGTTTTCTTTAAATTTTTGCTTTATATTCTACTGTACAATAATCTTGCATGCAACTAGATTTTATTCCTCTAATTCTCGAGTCTATTTCCTAAATAGTTTTGGATTCTGAAATGGTATTTCCGATACCTATAATACACAGTTTTAGTTATTTAGTTCGTTTTCTTGTGGTAGCAGCCGAAATAATACTTCCTGTAGTTGCTTCTTCGCTGACAATAATCCACCTTGTTTATTGCGCAGTAAATAGACTTTCTGATAATGTCCAATGAGACCAAGGAGCCTGAAGACAAAAACATCAAACACGTGATTGATGATTTAAACCGAAGATCTCGAGAATCACAGTCCGCTTTACGGACACTCGCTTCAAGGGGATATGAACGGACACCCAATTTTTTCCCTTCTTGATCATACATTTTTAACCCCACTTCCATCCCCTACCTCACCTTTTCCGTTCCGTTACGCTCCGTCTGGGACACGGTGCGAACTATTGGGCGCAACATTTGTCCCGCCGTGATGACCGGTTTTCCTCCACTTCCTTTCTCCCATCCCCATGCAACACACCCACTCAACAAGCACGCAAGATAGAACATGGTTCACATACCTATTAGCAAGGTCTGTCCTATTAATAATTGGCACATCTTTAAGCGTCTGTACATTACTATTTTGTTTCTTAGCCAATAAAATAACGCGACACATCCTGGCAAGACAAAAATAAATAAATAAGTAAATAAATAAAACAAATAATGAAATCAAGAAACAACGGACGTAGCAGGGAGTTAAACATCGCTCGGGACGTACACTTCCGGTTACAATTGCATTCCGATGGTTTTGGCGGGAGAAAAAGTCACAAGCGCGTCCTCTTTTCTACGCGCCAAAATGCAAAATAACGAAGGAAGCTATTATTCAGTTACCATCGAGACTTGGGAGTCTAGAAGCCAGTTAAGACCCTTTAAAAAAACGTTTCGGGATACCTGTGTCTCGCCCCACTTACCGGCACAAGTACAATAAGATATCGATGGTTACGTCCAGCTCTTTGATAATTTCACTGCTCTGAGCACATTTTGGTTCTGCAGATGAGTAGGTGTTTTGACACTGACGAATGTGACGAGCAGCTTGCTGTAAGTAAAACATGATTATCAGCATCGGGCATGATTTGTATCAGAACTTACGTCTATTGCTAAAGTAGGATTGTGATTGGTCAATTCTGGCATGGTTCAAAAAATCTAATCTACACAAACGATGGAAAGCCATTTCAAAGTTGTGACTGGATAATTCATTTATAAACTATGTGAAGCCATTTCAGTGTTACGGCATACCCGTTCCTTGTAGCGTTTCCCACTCATACGAATACCGCTCAAGCTGTTACGGTGCGGTTACGGTAAAGCACGGTATGGCTAGAGTAAAGGCCCGTTTACAATAGCAATTTTGTCGCGCGACTTGAGCTGCGATTTAATGGCGACAGATCGCGCACAAGTTGCCACCAATTCGAACATGCTGGAAATTTAGTGCAAACACGCGATTTGGGTTGCAACAATTCGCCATTGAAATCGCGTCACGCGACAAAATTGCTAGTGTGAACGGGGCCTTAGGCTTCCAATTTGCCTTTCCGTTTCCCACTCATATACGAAATCTAATCTCTAATTCTTACCTGTAAAGTATCAAGGCCCACGCATGTCAACTCGGTATCTCCGCCATCGTGCAAAAGTCTCCACAGTAGGGTCCCCTCGTGTGGATGTGCAACAGGGTGAATCCCAAGGCTCTCCCGAGGTGAGTTGCTCGTCTGCTCGGAATCTCTTTTTACAAGTAGGGAATGAACTTTACCCAAATCGCTAAGAGCAACACCGATTTTGCCCGAGGAGTCTAGGAAAGCATGTCTGCTTACTATATCTGGTAAGGAAGACTGGACTACAGTCTAAAAACAAAAGGAAATCAAGAAGATGAAAGTTTCAACAGGATTCAAAATTTTTTCTAAAGATCTTCTGAATAAGCCACTCCCTCTTTAAGCTTAGGTAAACCTACTACCCCTCCCTCCAAAAAAAAAGCTATTTCTTCTTTCAAAGCTATATTCCCCCTCCCCTTTATAAAGCTGACGTACCTACCACCCCTGCCCTGAAGAATCACGCCATTTATCTGTTCTAGATCGATATTTCACTGAACCCGATTTCATTTATACGGCTCACCATATCCGTGTCTGCCTTCCATGACAAGCCAGCAGCTGCTAAGAATGCTGGGATACTCATAAACAGCGGATTCACGTGACCGGGTAGTGTCCAATCACATACCAGCATGCCGAGTGCATCGCACGTGACGGCTGTCTGTACAGCGTTGTTGATGAGTGTCAAGCTGTCATCTGTGTTGGCGCATGCGCTACGAAACGAAAAAAAGAAATTTCAATGCAGTTTTTGAGATGTAAAAATTTAAATGGCGGAAATGTGTAGTGTCATTACCTGTTCCAAGTTAAGCTGCCGGGACAAACGAAGAAACTTATACTGAAAAAGATCGAAAAAGATTCCTGGTCATAAGTATTCAAAGACTGAAAATGTCAATTTGAACTGCAGAATGACATTAGGACGATTAGATGTGAAGTTCTGATAGAGCGCACTTTATTTAGTTTCCAGGAGCACGGGTGAACTGCTCACTCCCTTTGAAAGCATACACCTATTTCAAAAAGGGTTGTCGGTCGGAGATCTGATATATGAAATCTGAGACCGAAAGAATGGCAGGAGCTGTAAATTCGTTTTATTTTGTAAATGAAGTTTCAGTAAATAGCTAAATACGACATGCCTTCGAGCGAATTGTCTGGCTCAGATTTCAAATTCCAGATCGCCGACCAACAACCTGTTTTGAAATAGGTGTATACTTTGTGAACAACGTATTTCTACATACCCAGCGTCTGACAGCAATCTGCAGTGTTTCATGAAATCATAGTCAACCTATGAGACAAGAGCGAAGTTCATCTCAAATGGAACATAAAAATACCGCAGACAAGGAACGAGGGACAACAAGCATTTTTTCTTTCTTTTTCTTTCTCTCGGGTACAAATAAATAGGTGAAAATTCTGGTGGATAAGAGATAAAGAGTCAAGTGGAAATCCTGGGGTACCGTGGGGTATGGAGAATGAATTGACTGTCCTCGACCGAAGGGGTGTGCGGGTTAAGGTTACAAAAATTGAAAGCAATTAATGGCTCATTCTTACGGACTTACCTTTCCTCCATATTCCATGGCGATTAAATTAGCTGGCAAATTACTGAGTAACTGAGGATAGTCGTGTAAAGGGTTGGCCCAGAACTGCATGGTACGGTCATGGGATCGACAGGATTTATACATGCGCTGTATGTACTCCAGATACAGGTTTTCTAATCCTTTGTCCTGTAATAAAACGACACGATAAGACTCCTGAAACTATTATCACTATCATCATCATCATCATCATCACCATCATCATCATAACATCATTAACAGCAGCAGCTGCGCCATCATCACCACCACCACATCAGCAGCAGCACCATCACCACCATTAACACAACTGTCATCAGCAGCGTCATCAGCACGCTAACACATCATCATCAGCATCATGATTATAACATTATAAACAGCATTAGCGCCATCATCATCACGACCATCAGCAACCAACATCATTAGCATCATCACCATCACCATTAACACCACTGTCATCAGCAGCGTCATCATCATCAGCATCATTACTAGCAGCAGCACCATTATCATCAGCATTATCACCATTAAAACTATCAACAGCAGCATCACCATAAATACCATGATGATGATCATCATCATCATCATCATCAATCAAAAATCAAAATTAATAAAAAAAAACAACTTTCGTCAACCGCATTTATACGGTACATAGTACGAGCGTGCCGTGACCGTGACTGCGCCATGTTCAAGCATTTTAATCAGTGGACGGAACAGGAGTCTTACGTACTGTGATTGCCTCAACGAATCCCATCATTCTCATAACGTGCCTGTGATATTTGACAATCTTAACAAAACTACTCCACCCATGAAAAAATTCTCACTAACACCGTCATTGCCACCCTTACCTCAGCGATAGCATAAGATTTTCCTCTACCGAATTCTTCGGTAACATCAACTCCAACATGAGCGAATCTGAGATGGAAAAAAAAAATACGATCATTATAAATAGAGCCAAGCCCCGCCTTATAGTCACGTCACGATTACGGATGCCCTTTTGCAACGGACATCTCTCGGCCACCCCGGCTTATTCAACAGACATCCTGTTGTAACAGACACTTTACGATCGATACCACGATCACTCTATCATACGGCCACCCGGACTAATTCAACAAACATCCCGTTGTAGCGGACATCTCGCTATAATGGACACTCTATTTACTACCAAGGTGTATCGTTCATATTCAGACTTGACTATCCATCAAATGCTGTTGTTACTGCTAGTGACGGTGGAAGAGTACCTGTTAGAAGAAAAGCAAGGAAATGCTTGCTTGTGAAGATCAAGTACCAAGTTTATACTGTCTTGACTGGTTGGACAAACACATCTAGGAACTCTGAAAAACAAGACCTTTGTATTAATGGAAGGAGCTAAAAATGCATGGTTCGTACGGGTTTTGGAAAGTCTTGGAAAGTTTTGGAAATTGATAATGCATTTTTCCAGGACCTGGAAAGTTTTGGAAAATTCCTTTTTCGACCACTGGGCTATGGAAAAGTTATGAATTTTTTGTCGGTTGTCCAGCTCCTACCTTGCAAAGAACTGTTTTCGTTGTATTAATTAAAAACGCCGATGGGGTTTTTTTTTTTTTTTTTTGCCTGCTTCAAATCAATGCCCGCTGGCACTTTTGGTCAGCAGTTTTGGGAATTGAAGTCAATAGGCTTTGAAAAAGTTTTGGAAAAGTTTTGGAAGTTTTCACCGAGGAATCTGTACGAACTATGAAAATGCAACATCAAAGCTAGCACACTGTTTTTTTGTTTTGAGGGCCTTTCGTACGCCCAATGCACCGAGCAAAGCTTTTTGGGATTTGTCCCATCCATTTTTTTTTTCACCCAACTCTCACTAAATATCTTGACTGTTGGAAGGCAGAAGCGATTTTGGGAATCAAATCATTGACAAAATTATCCATAACATTTTTGGGCTCACTCACTTTTCATCCGTTGCCTCTAGATCTATAGGAATTTCTGCTAACTGCGAATACTGCTTGTATTTCAGCCTAGTAAAAACACAAATCAATTGTAAATTCAGAAAAAAAATTGAGAAAATTTAGAAAGAAAGAAAAAAAACCTTTTCTAAGCTTCTTTTACTGTCTTTTTTATCAGAATGTAGTTTAGAAAAAGGTACTTAAGAATGCTTCACGACTTACCACTGGCTGAAGCCTGATAAGCTCTCAATATGAGGTATCAGTTCTATATAACGTGCTTTACAGTACTTGTCTAGTTTAATGATATCACTAGGGAATAAAAAGGATGATAAAATATGTCAAAATTTGACATTTCCTTCCACATTGGTCAATATCATAGAGAACAAGCTAGATCAGAGCCATTTATTAAAACATATCAATTATTATTACTCTAAATATATAAAGCAAAGGTCATTGCAGAATACAGTGTTTAATTGTACCTATGTGTGTATGGCGTATTGTTTCTATGTACACTTTCATGGCCACGATATGCAAATGTATTTTGCATGTAAAGTTGAAGTTGATTTATCTTGACACTGGAAAGAATGTCTATTAAGGACAACAGGGTTTCCTAAAAGTCAAGAAATTTAATGGTTAGAAAAACCAGGGCTGGGCAATGGTAAATAAGGAAGCATTAGCTAAAGAAGAGGGTGGAAGAGGGAAAGAGAGGGAGGGAGGGAGGGAGGGAGGGAGGAAGGAAGTAGGGAGGGAGGGAGGAAGGGAGGATGGGTGGAAAAAGGAAAAAACTAAGGAGGGAAAGGGGAAGAAAAGAAAAAAAAGAAAATATGAACAAATGGATAGAAGGAAGGGTGAAAGAAAGTAATAAAGGAGTGCAAAGAGAGTTAAAGAAAGTAAGAAAACAAAGTATAGGCAAACCTTACCAGCTTTGGAACTCTTCCTGTGGAAACATCTATTAAAGCACCACGGTATTTGACATCAGGCCAGTCACTTATCTAAAACATATCAAACTTATCATCAAACACATTCACTAGCAACATTCATTTGTTGAGACTTAGACCTTTCTCAATACTAACCTGTGCAGTAGGAACACCATTGTCTTTAAATAACCCCAGTAGCTGTAGAACAGTGTTTACTGCATACCACATGGACACTGCTTCACTGGCTATTAGACACATCTTGAATTAATAAGAAAATAAAAGCCAGAATCTTTGACACAGAGATAAACATGATCATTTGGAGCAAAGGTTCAACCTATATACTTTCTGACATGGTCTTTTAGAATGGATCTTTGGTACTTTTTTCTCCTTCCTTAAAAATATTTGTGCATGGCATCCCTGTCCATGCCTAAGTTACGTTTTTTTTTGCACACGTACCTTGTGACTGGTCAGCCCAAACCAACCACAGGGAGCCCACCAAAAGCATACATGTAGTAGCTAAAGGAAGAACAGTTTTTGGGCATAATTACCTTGGCTGTTGAAATGTGAATCTTATAGCTCTCAGGTCTGGTAAATAAGGTAGGACATATCTTGCAATCAATGCTTCCAGTAGGCAATGGAGTCAATTCATCATCTGAATTACAGCAAAGGTTATAGAACAAACAAGACATGTTGAGGGAGATTTTGAACTTTATGACAAGCCAACAAATGTCAATCAACAATTGGTTGGCTTCTGCGCATTTTATCAGCCAAATTAGGGGGGGTTGGGTAGTGGGGGTGCAGGGTTAGTGGAGACAGAGGAGTAGTGACCCTTGACCATTGATATATGTCACATGCTGTCTCCGACTCAAGATTTCCTGCTCTTTATTCACTTTTTTTACCCACTTGAGGTGTGACACCTTTTAATACATACCTTCAGCTAAAATATTCACATTTATTTCATATCCAGCCTGCTGAAAATGTGGTTCCAATGTCTCCCATATATCACATAGTTCTTGTAGACACCCTTTAAAAAAGATTGAATAAAACCCTTGGTTTATCAACATGTCTTTAAAATTATAGATGCACAATGTAACAAGATTTACTTGTGCCAATGAAATCTCAGACATTAACTGTTTTTTTCAATACTTTAACCTGACAGCATCAAGCAAAAATATTTTCCATGAAAATTATACTTGTCTCATAACTTAAAAATGAAAATCATGAAATACGTGTATCTCTTTCCTACCCTGCTTAGTTGTGTGCCAAAATCCCTGTAATACTCCTTATTTAGTTAATTTATTCACAGCTCACTCACACTTTCGAAAGGCTTTAGAAATTATGACCTCCCTAACCCAACTTGTAACAGTATCAATGACAGCTGATATAAAAGTGTTTTACCTGCATTAGACCTGTGGATATAAACAGGAATGCTTGCTGGTATCTTATAATGACGTCCTTTTGTCTCTAATATCCGCTGTGGTGATGGCCACAAAGAGCTAAATAAAGGATCTTTCATAGCCATACTACTGGAGCCAGTTGACATCTGTCTCATGCGAGTTGAATAAAAGGGGGATAGAGATACAGTATCACCAGACAGTGTTGGTTCAGAAAATGAGGAATCTTGAATAAAAAGAAAATATATGATAAACTGCAAATGACAAAAATATAGTTTAAAATCACAAAATGAATCACAGCTGAGAAATTTGTACCTGCATCTGATAAATCTTTATCATTTCCAAGTAAAATGCCATTTTGAACAACCTTTTTGCTGTTGATACTTGCAGACCTTGTAAAGATGGCCTTCATTGGCTCATCAGAAGCCAAATCTGCTGGAGTTTTTCCTATAAAGGCACTGAAAACAAGATATGTACAACAACAATGTAGTACTTGTTTATGAATAGCTTGATTAGATGGTGACAATATTACTGTGCCCTGATGGCAGACTGTATCGATCAGCCAATATTGCAGTTTTATGCTGCAATATATGCCTAGCCCATACCCGAACCTCATCTGAGTCACTAAGGAGTATAAAGCCAAGTTACCATCCAGTCTACACCGTCACCTGATGAAGACTATTAACAGTAGCAGTCAAAATGTCACGTTCATCCACAAATGCAGAGTTATGACACAATATTGAATAAGCATCATTTATCAATATCAATTTTTTAGCTCAATACTTCATGTGACATAAGCCTTTCAATGACATTCATGTACCAACTAGAAATTGATTGGCTGGTCAAAGTACCATGACTTTTCACAATTATGGGAAACCCAAGCTCAATGCCTGGATAATTTTTCTTTTCTCTACCACCGAGGTGTAAGTTCCTAAGAGATCTAGTTTTCACCTTACCCATTTGTTGCCTTGATGTTTGGGTTTGCTCCAAACTCTAGAAGAATCTGTACAATTTGACAGTCACCTCTTTTCACAGCATCATGAAGTGGTGTCTCTCCATTTGCATTTTTTGTATTTACATCAGCACTGTTTTCTATGGAAATTAAAAATCTGTTTAGTTTCTAAGATGGCAAGTCAGGTTTGCTTGAAATGACTCCCCATTATGTCCATGTGAGTAAGACAAGTATAATTTCCTACCACACAAGAGTTTAAGCATCTCCTCTGTGCCGTAGCTTGCTACCCAGTGTAGAACTTTATTATCAGTATCAGCGCCATCAGAAGCATTAGGACTCACACCACACTTGAGAAGACGAGACACCCTTGGAATACTACAGGTTAAAAATACATAAAACTAATGTGTTTTTTCAGATCTTGGAAACTTCTCCAGCTAAAGCGAACAACTACATGTAGTTGCACAAAGCATTGTTGGACAAAACCTCTGGTCCTCACTCTTTGTTTTCAAAATCATTTCTCGCATGGTTTTTAGATAATTCACAGGTTAAATATCACTCTGTTTAATAGTTTTGGACTTTTCTAGGAATCAAAATACATCAGATTAAATTTTCAATTGTATTCAGGAGAAAAAAAGTACTTGAACATAGGACCAGGACCATGAAAAATCACAATGGACTGTGATTGGTTAGAAAATTTATTTCAGCTCAGCTGGCTATGACTGGTGCTTCACTGTCACCATGGTAACCAAGTTTCAAAGGTGTGAAATTGCCTTTGAAATCATGAAATCTTAAGGTATCTCAACATGTAAAGATTGTAAGATAATTTAAGATCTTAGAAAAAATTGAGTTGAGGAATGGTAAGGGGACTCCAATCTTCTCTGCCCCAGTTATGCAGGCAATGAAATCTTATAAGATAGAGCAATATTTTGTTTTCTTTTTCAAAATATTCCCAAGTTTATTTGGTCTCAGATCAATCCCTTCTATGTGGGCATGGAAATTTTTATGACTACACTGTTTAAAGTATACAATCAACATCTTATCACCAGTTGACTTACTTTCCCCCAGCAGCAGCTTGCAATAATTCTTCATTATAAACACCAAGAATATTCTTATCACTACAGTAATCAAATGCTGTTGCCCCTTCATGGTTTGTTATTGTTGGGTCTGCTCCAGCTGACAGCAGCGTTCTGACTCCATCAGCAAAGCCCAACTGAAATAAAATTACATAATATTTTCATATAATTTATTCTGCTGTAATTCATTTTAATTTTGAATGGCATGAAAAGTAAATATGTCTTCAGAAATTCCTATAAAATTCAAATTGTCTGAGCTTTGAATGACTTTATGGAGGTCATCAATTCTGTGTCCTGATTGTGCTGTGAAGTAAACTTTGTCCTGTGTAGGGTAAATCTGGAATGGGAATCTGGAATGGTGCTGAATTCTGGATTCCTAATGCTGGACTCTGGGTTCCAAGTACTGGATTTCAGATTTCTAGAGCTGGATTCTGGATTCTGGATTCCAGGTCTTGGATTCCAGAATCCAAAAGCCAAATTCCTATAGATTCCAGATTCCCTTGCATTGGGTGAAGTGAATATTGTCAAGTATATAGCTCTTATTAACTGAGCATGAGGGCCATACTGTACCTCATGGACCCAGTTCTTTCCCCACTACCTTATGGCCCAAGTGCCTAGTGAGTGGGTCATAAAAAAGTGGGGAAAAACAAGGTGCCATAATGTATGTATGGCCTGAGCAAGTGAGGTTAATAGATGTTTATTATATGGCAAGGCTAATTCAAAAATAAGGTTGGTGGTCCGTACTATAAGTTTTGGACCACACATTGGCTAATGAGTGTGTGTGTGAAATTACCTTGCCATATAATAAAAATTGTTATGGTTTCAACTTACTTTTGTAGCTAAATGGAGACATGTCCCAGCATCACTGTCAACATAGTTTAGGATGAGTTTTAAAATGTCATAGGGATCTGTGAATTCTTCAAAATATCTTTGCCTTGCAATGGGGTCATCATCTTCATCATCACCAAACAATTCCCCTTCTTCCCTGACTGGAATAAAGGAAGAAAATACTGGAATAATAAATTCATTATCAAAATATCTTAATCAGAATTAATGCAAAATAGTTTGGACAAGCTCTGAGAGATATTAAGAGGTGAGAGATGGTCTAAAAATAAATTTAAAGTGCATATAACAGTTCACTGGATTTCTTTTAAAATGAAAGTTCTAATCCTTGAAATCATATAATCACAAGA
>JAAAQI020150754.1:0-10778 GCA_011800005.2 Stichodactyla mertensii
TACATTCTCTGAAATGCAATGCAACTCAAGTATAGCCCAATTAGTATCCACGAGTTAGCCAAAGGGCTCATTTGATTTAACGTTTAATTGCTTCATCCGATCAAAATGAAGGATCATAATTCATTCATTTCCCGACAAAATTTTTTTCAGACCCACTTTGACATCATATTATGGATAATAATGTCATGAATATATTCTGGATTGTTTTGAGGTGAGATGTTTAGAGCGGACATGCTTGCAGCTATCTTTAAATTATAACGGTAAAAGCATGTAAGTCGACATTTAGACACTTGGTGTCAGAAGCAGATCTCGGGAGTAATTATTTAAAAATGAAGAGAAAGAAGAGATGAGAAAGGAAACGAAGGGAAACGAAAAAGGAATGAAAAGAAAACAATAGAAAAAAGAAAATGTTTGGAGTAAATACAAATGACGAGAAAAAGATAAAATGAAAGTGAGCTTACAATCGCGCTATTCCATATGACGTCACGGCTTTCTTATCAAGAAAACAGACATTGATACAAAATTTGCATTCCCATTTGATTTCCTATATTTGGTGGCCGATAACGCTTTAGTGTTGTTTTTGTTTTGTCCCTATGCCATGATCCTTGTTTTTTTGGGTTTTTTTTACTTTTAAAATTCGTTAAAAGTTTACAAAACTAATCAGCCCTCTATACAGGTGGGAGAAGTGGGGGTGGTGGGGGTGGAGGAGGAGGAGGACTTGCCGGTCCATTAGCTGCTTCCTCGGGAGATCCGTATACAGGTGTAGGAGGAGGTGGCGGTATTTTAGCTAAGATGTTTGTATTTTGAACTGGTGTAGTTTCTATTGAACTAGCAGGAGTTCCTGCTTTGTTTGACTGGCGTGGATTTGAAGAGCGAGGTGGTGGAGGCCTTGAAGGTGGAGGTCTCGTCGTCGTCGTAAGTGAAACCGAAGGACATTGAGACGTTGGGGGTGGGGGTGGTGGAGGAGGACGTGGTGGTGAATGAGGTTGTGCTCGAGAGGCCTCAACTGGTGGCGGTGGAGGAGGAGGTCTTGGAGGAGACGGTCTTGGAGCATTTACTGAGGAGACTGGAGGTGGTGGAGGAGCTGCTCTCGCCCTTGATACGTTTGGTGGAGGACGAAGAATAGCTGGTGTCGTCGATGCTGGTGTAGATGAAAACTCCCGAACAGATCTTGGTGCTTTAGGTGGAGGTGGCCTTTGAGGTTTTGTGGGTGCCATCGCAGGTGATTTATGTTGGTTTTCAGACGTATCTACACTGTCTATCTCTTCTGTTATGTCTGTTGCGCAAGAATCAGTCTCTTCAGAGTCGCTATATTCACTGAATGATTCGTAAATAGGCTCTTCGTCTACTTTGTCCTTTTTGATCACCTTAAAACAAAGTAATAGCGTTGCAGTTTATAAACTTCAATTTGGTTACTAAACTTTTTCATTTATTGTTTGGGGAGAATCGCTAGATCTACATTATACGTACACAAAAGGATTTTATAGTTAGACGTTACCTTTTTCTTTTTAGAATGGAATGCGTGTCTAAAGCTTGACCTAAGTGTCTTGATAATTCCTTTTTTCTTTTTATTATTCGTCTTCGTAGATTTACTTTTTCTTCTATCACCAGCTCTTTCGAAGGATCCTTCAGAAGTAGTCTTTTCTAGGTCTGCTTCACTACATTTCCCCAACAAGTAAACCATTCCACAAGATTCTGTTCGAAAGCGCGCGCAATTGTTTTCAAAAACCACGGTGTAAAGTCCAGGCTTCTTTACTGCTGGCATCATGTCTCTCCATTCCGGATTCTCGTTTGGTAGAGTATTGCTCCAACGAGCATACTTATGGATATTTTCATAGTCCTGTGGCTTTTTTGTGAGAGGAATGGTGACTTCGACTGGCCGTTTGAATTGTCTTATTTTGGATGAAATTACAACCAGATCACTCAGGACACTCTCTGAATCTGTCACTTGTAATTTCTGATGATAGTCTTCACACATCTAGAAAGTAAAGAACCTGATCCTTTATAAGGCTTACATTACAGCTGTTCTTAATTAGACTCCACCTGCGAAAATTGGTGTACATCTTTCACTCACACCCAACCCACTCACCAACTTCCTTCCTTCTTTCCTTCCCTCACTTCCTAACCCACTCTCTCACACACTCCCTCTCTAATTATCTCACTCATTCACGCACCTTATCTCCACCTAACTCACTCACCCACCCACCAAACCACTAACCCACTTCTACTCCCCCTAACTCACTCACTAACCCACCCACCCACGTATTCCCTTCCTCCCAGATGACTCACCCATTTTCTCGCTCATGCATGGACGCACCACACCAAGTCATAATGGTTATTAAAATATTGATAATCAAAAATTATGTTCATTACCAGTATCGTGACTGACTGTATATTTTTGTTGATAGCGTTTTCAGGGACTCTTATTCTTATTCCTTCTGATGAGACCTCGCCCCCACATGAAGTAAAAGTTCCAGAGATCAGTTTCTCAAAGCCGTCAAGCATGTCCATTGCACTACTGCGGTGATGTATTTTAGACCTTGATGGACCAACATGAACTTGCTTCCGGTCTTTATGTGGTTCCTGTTGTAGAACGATTTGCTCGGGGTCTGGTTCTGGTTTTACTTCAGCTTCTGTGACTTGATCTGTTACATTTTTTTGGAAAAAAAGCAGTGACGTTTTCGATGAATATTACAATGCGCCATACACTGATATGGAAAAGACAGAAGAAACAGAGAAAGGAGCAGGAGCGGGAGCAGGAACAGGAGCAGGAGCAGGAGGGAGCAAAGAATCTACGAGAAGAGGGAAAAAACGGCGACTACAGCAACAAAAGCATCTTGGATGAACCCTTATGAATAATGATTCTGTCTAAACAGAGTGAGTGAAGAACCAAAAAAGACGTCACATCTTGGATTACCGTTTACAGGAGTAAAAGTTATCTCGAAATTTCCTTTTTGGCCGCGATAAATTCGAGAACATGTGTTGAAAAATCTCTAATACATACACTGCGGCATACTTCACTTACCAGTCGTTGGGCTGATGTTAATAGTATTCATTGACCGTGAAAGAACAATCTTAGACGAACCAATTTCACTGAACACCAGTTGACGAATGCTTCCATCCTTCATTTTTGCTTCCGTCCTGCAAACGGATCAAAGGAATAATCCTTATGTAGCTACTTTCTTAGTTATATTCCAACAACCTATTTTAAGTACCATCGAGTTTCGTTGCTCTTTTGATTTAAGTACCATCAGGTCTGGTGCACCTCATAACAAGTGAAAGATGCAGGCTCAAAGCACAATTGCTAATAAATGCATCATATTCTTAACTTATTTCCTTATTACCATGCGCAAACGATATAGCTGTACACTGCTTTCTTACGACCCATAAAGCAATTGGCCATTTGCATGAGATTTGAGGAACACAATATGCAATATATACTTTGTGAATTCAGCAGTGCTCAATTTTAGGTTCAATTTTATCTTTCTGCCACCTTTCTTTTTCCAGATTTGCCCAGAAATATTTTATCCATGGGGAGCACACTTTAGATAGCTGGTAATGAATAATCGTATTCTGTGTTTCGCAATAGGATCACAAGCACATGCAAGTCACTACTCATCCCAAAATAACAAATCCATCCAGTTTCGAACGAGAGGAAGTGCTGAACCTGGGCACCCTATGGTTCAATGTGGTTCTTTTTTTCTCAGGACAGTTTAGATAACATCAATCAAAAATTCTTTAGATTGGCATTTACCATTTACACGACTGACCTTTCCACGACGTCTATCCTTAAAACTTTTTCGGTTTCCAGTTCATAAACTGCAGCCAGTCGGGAAAGAATCTCAAAGAGATATCGTGTTTCCAGGAGAGTGTCATATTCTTGAGTATGTAAAATAATGAAGCGATCCTCATAAGGACTGAAATGAAAATAAAGTAACTTCAAGACGTTAAGCAAGCTACACAGATGCAATACACTTTTGGTGTTTTGTTCTTTTTATGAGCTATCATATCATGTCGGATATATTATGAAAGACACAGAAATCACGCAATCATTTTGGCACCGGAAGTATAGTTTGCAACATAATTATCACAGTACATTCTATCTATAAAAAAAATATTTTTGTTCTGTATACCTCACGGATATGCTGATTACATCGTGCATCCTAAGTTTTCTCTTGAGCTTGTAGTACAAATCCACCAAAACTGTCTATCAATATAACACTGATTTATCAATATAACTCTTATTTGGATAAATGGTAATTGATGTAACAAACAATTAGAGTCAATGACTTCTTTCTTTTACCTTTTTATTTTTACCGACAATAAACAAACAGTTGGTTGACAGGATAACAAATCTTTCTTTCTCCTATAATTTAAGACGAAAAAACTATAAAACCAAATTCTCAGTCACTAGGGAGGCAAAGTATATAAAGGCGACTTCGGAGATTGAACAGAAAAAATAGCGTTTTGTCAAATGTAGATTAAAATGCGAAAGAATAATGTAAATGGTAGAACCAAAAAGATCATCTGAACTTTTAAAGTTTTCCTACATTTTTAAAAAAACAGTGGACGTATTTTCGCAAAACTGCGTTCAATTTTCATTATTTATGCCCATGAAACCTATGGGAAACTTATGATAAAGTACATGAATATTTTGACACACCAGTTATACTACTCCGCAGTGCTAAATTACAGATATAATATGATTACATATTTACCACTTAGAATACAGAACCCACATATATAGCAGTTTCTGTATTTATGAGGTTGCACTCGTCCAAAAAGTAATATAACTTACCATACATTTTTTCGAATATTTTTTCACATGTCCAGAAAATTCAACCAGTACATTACCTAAAGAAGGAAAACATTTGTGCAGTGATAGCTGAGACTAAACATACACATGGATTTCTTGAAATTTATTGTATGAATTATTTTGAAAATGCCTATACAGTCATCAAGTATACACATACAGATAGATCTATACGAACCTATTGTGTTACAGAGAGTTCTATTTCCTATGACGTGTAAATGGTCGCCATGTTTGATCTCGTTGTTATCTAAGGACGACTCAGAAAACTTGGAGATTTCCTTGATAATATTTTCATCTACCAAGGAAAACACATAGTAAAGCAATGGTCAAGAATCGTATCTTATGTTATTTGTATGGAAATGGACCTATTACTTGGGGCACAATGTTTTCTCATTCCAGACTACGTGCCATTCCTTTGGGTTTTTTTCTCGGTCCAATTGGTATGCTATGTGAGAAGAGTCTTTTGCTAAGAAGATGACACTTGGTCTTAAATTAGTGGGAAAACTTTGCTCCCAAAGTAAAAGGATCCATTGAAAGAATAATAGAGATAAGGATATCAATGTCATGTGGAAGTTAAGCGAAGAATAAGAGTGTAGTTATTAGGCATAAGTCAACCAGACACTTTATTGCCTCGAGTCAAAATTAAATCAACGAGAACTCGCTACGCTCAAACCGTCAATACTGAGCTGAAATAAGCATTTTACCATCGTTGTGGAAGGACAGCCTTCTGTCGCTGAATCATTAAACAAACTTTCAAATGACATCTGATAAAAAGAGAAGTAAGACTAAAAAATATCTATATAGATATGGCAAGTTATAGAGATGAAAACTAAGGTCAAGGAATCATAGAGTGAATACCTTGTAATTTTTGATGAATAATTTTCTGTCTCGTTTTTTCTTTTCTTCTTTTTGACTTGCGATAAAATCGTTGAATCAAAATTGCAGCTAATAATATAAGACGGGTATAGAAAAGAATAGCAGTCATAGGGTGCGTGGAAAGGTAGATAGGCATCATAAGGGTTATTCCTACTAGCATCCGTCGAAGAGTGGAGCTTAAGCATATTGTAGAATTTCAATTCATGCACCCTAATAGACATTTTTAGCTTGGTCGCAGTGTTTTTCCATTTCAGACCTCGTATCATTCTCTTGGGTATTGTTACTTTGTTTCTTGGTAACGCTTGAGAAGACACATTAACATAGATGAGCCTTAACCAACCAGGAGGATGACACGTGATCTGAAATGGGAAACATTACGACCAACCTAAAAAGGTCTACTGTCTTAGCATAGGAATGAATAATTATCATAATGCAGGGTAAAAAATGAAGAGAAAAAATCAATTTAGATTTTAGCGATACAATGCAATACAATCTACAATACAATGCAATACAATAATAGAATAGAATAAATAGAATGTTTCTTTACCTTGGCGTTGTAGTTTAATCATTTTGTAAGCCTTCCGCGCTCGATAGCCTCGATAGACCGATTGTATTAGCAAAGTACATTGCGACAACAACCTTGTACGAGCTTCTTCGAGTTGACTGATCTTCAGAAAAGAAAGATCGAAAATAAACGATGATTTTACAAGTTAATATTTTGATGATGAAAAATGAAGAAAAATATGTATGAGTTTAATTTCAAAAACAGAGATTATGTCAGCACTAAACCAAGTATCATCTTCTTAAGCATCTTTTTTTATTATTATTATTATTTTTTATTTTTTATTTACTGATGTCGAGAGAGAAAACTCAAAAAGCAATTTTACTTTGAGGTAGCGCTATAAAAAAGCTATTCTCAATGGAATGTCACGTGGTTATTCAACGGCAAAACATTGCAAGTGTGAACCCACCATCTTTGATTCTTTAAAAAACAACTTGGTTTTGCCAACTTGATATTTTGTCATATCCAAATTGCCTGCCTGCATTATTATTTTACAAGCCTTGACTTGGTCAACTCCACAGTTTCTCACTGCATCTTGATCGAGCACTCGATATCTGCCACATTGAAAAGATAAATCCCTTTGGATATCGTTATACAAAACTCCTAATGCATCTTAAAAAGAAACCGTCCTTAAGCCGCCAAAACTTTAGCTTAAAATTTCAGTTAGCTGTTTCGTTTTTATCAACGAAATACTATAAGGGTTTCAGTTTTTAAAGAGTGACCTTCACAGCAAAAAAGATCATGAAAGCATGTCATCAGGATCATTATTTAAAGCCATGCTTCCTGACTGCATTTCTTATAATACAAATGATACTTTTAAAATAAAGGGCTAGAGTAAACTAAAGATAAATCGAAAATGCAAAGCAAAGAATCTTCCATGAAAACAATGGAAACCTTCCGAAAAAAAGAAATAGTTTTGTAAGTTATTTGTACTTGTAAAAGAAAATAGTATCTAATCGTCACCTCCATTTAAGAATCTGGCTTCATTTACTAACTTTTTCAAATGTAAAATATGTTGTGTTTTGATATTTTTATCTTACATTGTTAGCTAATGTGGTGTCAAATTAATACTTCTTACCTTTCAATGATGCGATCAAATTCACGACGAAATGCAAATCCAGCTCTGCGTACTTCGATATTTTCTACGAGACCAAGGTAACGGACTTGATGCAATACCCTGGAAGCAAAGAATACCAAGTTGATTCCTGTATCTCTTTATATCTATATAATGCCAACCAAATAAAGTTTAAGCAAGATTAGGTATTCACTTGCTGTCATCCCAGTCCAGAGGTATCTTGGATTCTGTAGGCTTGATGCAGCGAACATAATGTGGCGTGCACGTGCGAATCTTGTCCACCAGGGCATTTGCCTGAGTCTGAGAAGCGAAAAAAATCAAACGTTTTTTACTGTTAAATATAATTAGAATTTGTTCATCTCCTAATTTCTTGAGCTTTTCCTTTGTCTTTTTCTTCTGAAAGCACTACCGATGTCATTCTTACAGACCACGAGTACTGCACTCAGTCCTACGAAAAGTCTATCTATAACTACATCAAAAGCTAGTAAGGGTACTAAAATTCAGTGACTGTGATATACATACCCTAATTTTAGCACTTGCTGTATTTGCCTTTGCTTTCCGCCCTCCACTGCTATCACCGCTGACACCATATATTGCTTCAGAAAACAAAGCCTTAACAAGAGAACTAGAAGAAACCAAGAGAGCAAACGATGAAACTATCGATATATTTAACTTCTAGTACGATGGCTCCGCTGTGGCTACAATAGTCAGACGTCTCTAAAATACCTGCGTATAAGGGGTTGATTCTTGATATGCCAAAATGTATAGTCAAATTAATGTTCTACTTACTTTTGACTAGACTGCATGAGGCAAACTAAATCACTGGAAAGCAAATCCTTGTTTTTCTCACAAAATCCTTCAGATTCATAAGTAACCTACAAACAGAATTCCAAAAATCACGAGAATAAAGCTTTAATTATAGATTCATTGCAAGCTCTAGAAATAATAGCCCCACGATGCCATGTTCGATGTCATGTACTATACATTTTCTTTTCATTGTCGATGGATGTATGGCAGGTCTTAGCTAGACTTGCAATAGAAGTTTGTATGACCAGTGATGGCAGCCATTGGACGGAAGAAACAGTAAAATCGTTTTACACGAAAAAGAATTCAATCCCACCGGGAAAATAGATTCTACTCAGATTCTACTATTCAATCTGCCATCCAAAATGGCTGCCGTCACGTGCTTGTGAAAAACCTCTATTGACTGGAGTTCGTAGTCAACCAAACATGATAGTAATTTAATATTAGGAACATGAAGGCTGCATTTTATCAAATCATAATCATGGCTTTTAAAGACAGGTTTTATACTACCTTTCCTGCATAATGGTTCATTGTAAAGTGCTTAGACTGAGCTTGAAAATACTTCGCGAAAGAATCACTGGATCCAACGACTGCTCGAAGTTTCTAGAACACAAGCAAGGATGTTGGTAAGGTGCAATGATATTTTTCATACACGTCTTAATCCCAACTGCTTCTGAGTTTGTTTCAACCAACAAGTCCAATCATGCTAGGCATGGAGTTACATGCATACCTCCATCAATGTTTTAGCTGATCCTTCGCTTACAGCATGCATGGTGCTGCATACGTCATCAAGAATGCACATGATTCCAGGTGGACGCTACAAAGAGAAAAGGCTTTGCGGTTAATATATCTATGGTGATGAGTTGAGGTCACACTACACTCTCGGTATTACATTAAGGAGAGTCTGAACCGATCAAATTTGAGGTCCCATTAGTGCAGTTATCTCCGGTTTCTTTATAAAATTAAGTGACTAGGAGTATGGCATGGTTCTGTAACTCCATAGTTACTGTTGCTACGTCCCACAAGCCAAACGGAGTCTACTAGAAAACTGCACATTTGGGATTGGTTGGCTATTGTTTGAGTCGGAACAATGAATTGCTGCTCCTCACAGATAGGATGCTATTCAGTGGCAGTAATTCCCTTCTCCTAACATTTTGCCGATCCAAAACATACACCTGGAGCCACTGTATATAATCCATCAACGATGGAAATGAACAAATTGTATAAAATCAACTCACCCTGCCCTCTATCAACTGGCAGACCACTTCATTATTGAAGTAATTGATATCTGACCAAGAGATACCCTCCTGTGTGTATTCTTCCTATAAAAGACGACAACGAACTATAACTACACAAGGAAAATCCTACTTCTAATATGAATGTAGCAGCGAGGCTAGGGCCAGGCAGAAAGCTGGCGTAACCGTTTTATTATAGTTATTTTTATTTATTCTTTTAAATTGATGTCACGATGGTGCAATAAAGGCAGTTTTTCTTTTTACATTTTTTACATTTTGCAACTTAACGACTGCAACACAAATTGCTGGGAAGACTACAAGTGTGGCATACCACTTTGCAGCTCACACAACCTCATGATTTAGAATAAATATATTTTGTTTTACCTGCTCTGTTTTTAACGTAAAGTCGATGAACAAATTTTGCAGCTTTTCGTTGACGTAATTGATGGAAAACTGCTCAAAGCCATTTTTCTACAAAAAATAGTCTTTAAACTTGGTCATGATTGAATATATATGGCACCCGAAATTAAGCTTAACCGCTAGGTGAATAGACCTCTTGAGTTTGGGAATGTAAAACTCATGTCATTCATGATCATGAGAAAGTTTTCTTTCTTCGCTGACAACATGAAAAGATAGTATCGACAAACGACAGGTGTGAATGGCAAACTATTTGATTCAAACTAAACGTCTATTCGCTTCATGATAATGATGTAATTGTTAAGGCATACTTAAAAAATCCTTTACAAAAGCTTACCTTGAACGACTCAAAACCGTAAATATCAAGAACTCCAATGAAAAACATCTGCTCGCTTTTCTCCATTGTGCTGTTTACGGCCTAATTAGATTAAAAAAACGCCAATAAAACTTTGTGATTTATTAGCGATGTTTTATATCCCACACCATAGAAAATACAGCCAATCACAATGTAGGAAATCCGTTATATATTCGGTATTCAACTCTTCCTTCCCTTTATGCATTTGTATTTTCTATGTTGTGGGATAAAATAGGGTTTGAATTTTCACATTGCATACCGTTACGGAACCCATCAATCAAACTGAATCTATACCTCTCATGCTTCCCATACCATGAATAACTTGTTATCCTTCACGGCACATGTAAACTATTGTGTTGATGCAAAGTGCCCCTCAAATTTGTTGCAAATGAGCCAAAACAAAATGCTTTATGGCAGGGTGGTAAGAAAGCAGTGAATACGTTACCTCGACAAGATATTCAAACAGTTGAAAGAATAATGCTTTGGAAAGAGAATCACGTGCAGATATTGCCTGAAAAAGGGAGAACAAAAATGTTGGAGATGTACATTGACAGAAGTTCATGGCAGAAGTGTCCATCTGGGTAATAGTCCCATTACTCATCAGATGTCCGAGTGAGCTATTTTTAGATCGTAACCTGATT
>JAAAQI020150765.1:0-10777 GCA_011800005.2 Stichodactyla mertensii
AAGACCCTGAGTGTTGGTCCGGCCGGGGCTTGAACCCACGACCTCCCGCACGAAAGACCGATGCTCTACCAACTGAGATAATCAGTTGTACATTAATGTTTACAAGAGCAACATCAAGTAAACTTCCAAGCATTTTGGAATCTATTAATGCCTAATGCACTGTTGATTTTCATACCTGTCTCATGTAATCAGAAACAAGGATATGTATGGAGAGCACTATAACTTCCTACTGGTCTATACTAAGTTCATGCCCATCTCATGACCACTTGAGGTTCTAGCTCTTTATGCCCAGGGGGGAGCAGTTGTCAATTTGAGTGTAAGATCTGTTTGATTCTTGGGTGGTAAAAGTCATCAAGTTTAAACTTGAAAAATAAGCAGGGATCTTTTACTTTTTTCAGGAAAGAACATCAATGTACTACATGAAGAAGGACATTTTACCTGAAGTCTACTGGAATGGTCTTATCAAGTATGTATAAGTAATGGAACCTTGTTTTTCCCCTACTTTTTTATTACATGCATGGGACGGATGTACATATTTGGGTTCTTTAAAAAGTGGAAATAACTCCCTCCATAACTTAGGGTGGCCCTCAATTTCAGTTAATAAGAAGTATTATATTACCCTTTTTACATGGGATTTGAGTACCAAACATATGCATCAGTGGACCACGTATGTATGCCATTGATTATGCATTTATTTTCAGCAGTCTGTAACTATATTGTTTTTAATTTCCACAGAGGGTTATGGCCTGGTGTTGGTACAGTGAGACGAGCCCTTCACTTGGGACTAAAGAAATAAACGCAGATTTATGCACTCTGCAGTTTTTGAAGAATTTGTCCTACACATCCAAGAAATGACATTTTATTATAGCATCCTTATATCATACATGAGATACAAATATAATGTAGCTAAAATATCTTATTTTTAGTAGCAGATACATGTATCAATTGAAAGCTATTGTGTCTGGTTGTTATCCAGAAAGATATTAGCTACAAGCAAACAGATATCATTTGCCCTGACTAGAACTTTGTAGATACTGAGAAATTCATCAAGCATATTTGTAGAGTTGGGCAGCATGTGTTGATGCCTAGGGGAGGGGAGAGTAAGGTTCAAATTGTGGCATTGCCAAAAACGTCCTTACATTTCCATTGTTTTATAGGTAACATTTTGAGAGAAAAATTGATCATAAGAACAAAATGAATTCTTATCTTTCAAATTCATACCAGCTTGTTAGGGTCAAGTTGGAGGGAGTGCAAATAGGAGGAGGAGTAGCATTTTATTATGCATATGCACTTCAAAAGGGCAGAGGCAACAAAATTATGCAACTGTTTTGGGGTGGGTGGGCATTTTTTCCTTGTCCATCTGGGGGAGGGGCTGGTGCTTATTTTTTTCCCCTTCTTTTGATTCTTTAGACAGGTGATATGCTCCAGTTAGATGAAGTTTTGAATTAGAAATAAATATTTGTTTTTCTCTATGTTTCTTATCATAATAAATAATATACATTTTCATATAATCAGTAGAGACTGGTGAACGTGTGCTCTTCTATGAAATCTGTTGGCAAAATTAATGTGAGTAGAATCTGGATTTTTTTGAGGTTGGTCCGGAAAAACCAGTATCCAGACCTGGACCTGCTCAAACATGCTTGACTCGAGCCAAGGTGTTTACGTCTAAAATTAGATGTGAAAAGGCCAGAAAAGGGTCATATGATAAAATGCATCGTGACTGAGTTAGGTTGGGCCAGACAGGAAAATATTTGGCTTTTTGTCATTCTGCTTAGTCATGACCTCAAGCCAAATATTTTCCTGTTTGTGGGGAGTGAATCCAGGATTTTTTTAAGGGGGTGCACCATTTATGATCAGGACTCCAGCACCAATAATTGACTGTGAATAGCTCATATCAGGGGGGGGGGGGTTGTGCACCACCTGCAGCTTCTCACTTGATCGTGCCTATCAAATTGATAATCTAGAAAACTGAAAAAAATGAACCAATCAGAACATGCAAAATCACGTTGTCTAATCAAAAATGAGGTATAAGTTTTTCTCAACGTTCTTGTTAGATTGAACCCGGAAATACGTCACACATCATTAAAAAACAATACACCAACTACATGAAGTACCTACCTGAATTTAGCGGAAAACAGCTGGTCAACGTTTGAGCCCGCAGTACAGTATCAACCGAGTTAAAAAACCACACTGAGTCTGTTGTTCAATGAAATTCCAAATATACTCCGATATAATCAGAGATCTTGATCTGATCTCTTGCTGTTTGTAGCCATGGGCAGTACAGAACAGTACGGACAGTATACAATACTGGGAAGGATAGGAGAAGGTGCTCATGGGATCGTTTTTAAGGCCAAACATCTCGAGGTACAGAAAATAAGCTTAACTTGTAAAAAAAAATGTTTAAAACCTTAAAATCACGAGCTCTGAAGGAGATTTAACGCTAATACAAAAGTGATAGAGAAAATCATGCTCTGAAGTGCTTTTTTAGATATGAACACAGCTGTTGAAGACACTATACAAACAAAATGAGTGTGATTTCAGCGCCTCGTTTTACTCATGCACGCTTATTTACAATTTTTTTCTTAAAAGATTCAACGTAATCCTTTGTGAACTTTAGCTTCTGAAAACTGAGAAACAATGGAAAGGTCTTTTTCAAATTTTGAGGATTTTTGCTCTCTCTTGAAGAATACGTATAAGCTTTATGTCAACAGTTTTTGATGTGTTACCATGACAACTTGAAAGAAAGCATGTGTACAAAGTTGCTGAAGCTTCAAATGACTATCAAGGGACTAATCTACATGTATTATTCTTGGTGTGATGGGTGGAGTTTCTGAAATTGGAAAAATATACATGGAAAACTTAAGCTCATTAGATGTTGACAAAATGTTTAAAAAGTTTTAGGGGCTATAGATGTGTAGCCCTCAATCCCCTCGTCTCCTCGGTACCTGCTATTTCTCCTTCCCCACATCCCATCCCAGTCCCAAGGGATATACAAAAAATTTTATACATGTAGTTACATAATTGATTTTATAGAGTGGAGAAGTTGTTGCGTTGAAAAAGGTTCCTTTACGAAGATTAGAAGATGGCATTCCTAACACTGCCCTCAGGTAAATAACAAGATTCTATTATGTTGATTGGGATTTCATTATTGTAAAATATATCCATCCTGGTATCCATACCTCCAATGGAGGGGGATTGGAATTTCTAAGGGGTGGGGAAGGTCTGAGGAGGGTATATTGTGTAGACAATGACAATGACAATATTTTATTCGGATACCTTATGCAAAAATGTACATTAGTATTTTTTTCCAAATAAATAAATAAATAAATGATAACAAATAACGCACACACATAATATTATGTATCGAGAATAGTATATGGAAATACCATCAAATATCCATACCTCCCCCGTAGAGGGGGATTGGAATTTCCAGGGGGTGGGGAGGGTCTGAGGAGGGTATACTGTGTAGTACCATCAAATATCCATACCTCCCCCGTAGAAGGGGATTGCAATTTCCAAGGGGTGGGGTGGGTCTGAGGAGGGTACCTGATACTTTCTCTTGCACAGAAAAATCACATTTAGAGAAAAGATCAATGATTTTTATTCCTTCAGTTTTTAAATCAAAGTATTTGGTTTTATGTCAGGGAGATCAAATCTCTACAGGAAAATGAAGAAAATCCTTATGTGAGTACAAGACCTGGATTCATACGCTGGTAGTGTAACTATGACTGGAATTAAAAATTTCAAATTTCAGGTAGTAATGGGAGTCAGTGAGAAGCTTCAATAACAAGTGTACATCATACCTACATGTAGACTTGTGTGTTGTGTGAGAGTGAAGCTAAAAAGGCTTGCCTGTATAAAGACTTTTAGGTACAAAATGAACATGTTTTGCCAATTTCTTTGTTTTCTTAGACTGTAATGTTTTTTGTCTTTTTCATTTTGTAGGTTGTAAAACTGATAGATGTGTTTCCTCATGGTACTGGTTTTGTTCTTGTCTTTGAGTACATGTGGTCAGACTTGTCTGAAGTGCTCAGAAACTCTGCAAAACCACTTACAGAGGTAGGGAATAAGGTTAATGTAACTGTAGGTACATGTACTTATTGTAGAAGAAAGAAAAGAATAGATGCAGGCTTGTATACTTGAATGGATAGATTCACTTAGATTAAACATGTAACACACGACACCAGGGAAATGCACAAAGACGTACAACCTAGTTTGTAACTTCAAAACACAAATAAAATAAAAAACTAAAAATTTTAAAAATGACATTTGTTGTTTGTGCAGGCTCAAATAAAAAGTTATTTACTGATGCTGTTGAAAGGAGTTGCATACTGCCATAATAAAGGCATTATGCACAGGGTAAGTGATATTACATGTGTACTGCAGTACTGCTGTCCTTTATATCTTATTGCTTTTCATCATGGACCACAATGCTCAGAGAAGCTAATCAATGTTAGAAATGAGTTTGTGTGGCAAAATAAAAACGGAAAATGAAAATTTGGATCTTTCACACAGAAGACTCTCTAGTAATTTAAAGCTCTTTTTTCCCCTTTTTTCACAACATATTGTCTCGCAGTCATTACTCTATTTGGAAGTTTATAATTTTAGCCTCCTGTCCCCCATTCTTGCTCAGTGGTCCATGTTCATAGTCTCCTTGTTAGATGAACTTAATGAATAATGAATTATTTTGTCCTAGGACTTAAAACCTGCAAACCTTTTAATCAGCTCAACTGGTCACTTGAAAATAGCAGACTTTGGTTTGGCTAGAGTTTTTTCTAATGAAGAAGACAGACTTTATAGCCACCAAGTAGCAACAAGGTATAATATATTACCATTATAGAAAATATGGAATAAAGATTCATCCATAGCAATCAAAGGGGATAGTAGTTGCTATGTGAGTGAAACATTAATTATAAAATGAGCAATATCATGAGAGATGTGGTGACTGAATGCATTGGGTAGTGTACGTATCAGACTCAATGCATTAAATGTAAGGAATTCAAGTCTACTTTCATTGTGTTGCAATGCCCAGTCCAAACACTTAACAACACCACATCGTTACATGAACCTTTTACCATTATTTCTCAAGCACATGAATAAAATATTGAGGAGAAAATGAATATATCACTAACGTGATGATTGCTTGGATTTGGGATTTATTTTAATTGGCATAAAATTTCTCCTACGTTCACTTTGATTTTCTTCTAGAATTATTTATGGTTTGTCAAACACCTCAAAGTTGGTTAAAAAATCTTGGCTCCTCATTTTTTCAACCCACTTCTCAGTGTTTGGAATCTAATATTACAGTATGTGATAAAATAAATAGAATAAATGTATCTTTTTTCTACCCAGATGGTACAGAGCTCCAGAACTTCTTTATGGAGCAAGAAAATACGATGAAGGAGTAGATCTATGGTAGGTCTAAAAAAAATTTACCTCACAGCTTGGTTACTTTATAATGCAGAACACTTGGCAAATAGTCACTGAATGGTCAATTGGTCAATTATTAATTCAATCTTAATTATCTGTTTTCCAGGGCAGTTGGTTGCATATTTGGAGAATTGCTAAACAATTCTCCATTATTTCCAGTAAGTGAGATTTATGGTATACAGTAAAATCTTTAAACTTAGGATCAGAAAATTGCATTTTGATAGTTATCATTTATATGCATCATCAATTAAAAAATGAATGCTTCTCACAGGGTGAAAATGACATAGAACAGCTCTGCTGTGTACTCCGAACGTTAGGTACACCAAATGAAGAAATATGGCCAGTAAGTGACATTAGATGAGATACACATTGCCAGCTGGACAGGTTTATGGACTGATGAAATCATGATAATTGCGATGATGATGAGGATGATGATGATGATGATGATGACGATGACGATGACAACAATGATGATAACGACAACGATGATGCAAAGATGGTAGTATTGATGATGATGATGATGGATGGATGGATCTGGTGGTGATGTATGGTGTATGATGATGATGGTGATTATGATTGATGATAGTGATGAGGATAATGATGAGAAGAATGATGATAATAACTGTGATGACATTGATGATGATGTTGTCATCACTGTTGCTGTTTAGGGGATGACAGAGCTTCCTGACTACAACAAGATAACATTTCCTGACATGCCCCCTATTCCTCTGGAAAAGATTGTGCCAGATGCTTCATTAGAGGTGAGATCCTGATGTATTATTTGCTTGCCAAGGACTGGTAATAATTCAGCTTTTTCAAAAAAAGTTGAAGAAGTGATATGGGAAATGACAATTGGGGAACTCTTGGAATTTCTTTATATTCACATACCTAAACAACACCTGCACCATTCAGTGAAGACCTTAGATGGCAAGTAGTGTGGTTCACTCATCTTATGAATTTTCATTTGAAAAGGTCTCATTTTACTCAGTGATTTTACTTCACCAATTGCCAATCAATGATCCCTCTTCACCCCTTCAACCTTTTTTGAAATAACTGGATGTTTAAGTTTGTTATGGAACACCATTTCTTGCTTGTTAGAAGTTTTTTACTCTTCCCAAAGGATGCTATTTTTAATTTGTGGTTTGGGTCTATGCCATTGCATATTTGCCCTTAAAGTTTTGCCAAGCTCCTCAAGTAAGACTGATGCTTCATTGTTTGATTTCAGGCTGTTGATTTGTTAAAGAAATTTCTAGTTTATCCTTCAAAGTCAAGAATCCCTGCTTCAGAGGTGAATTCAGTTGGGTTGTTAGTTTGATGAAATCTTTTTCAAATGGGAAGCAGATGGGAATTGGGAATGAAAGGGAGAACATGAAGGCAAGGCAATAGACCCCTTGCAGTAATTCCCAACACAGTTCAATTTAGATCAAGAGAAAACAGAATCTTACTCTCCTGAGAATTGAAGACTGTTCTCATGTAAGAAATATTCCATTGTTTTGTCCTCCAAATTGAAATGTGTTGGGAACTGCTGCATGGGTTCTATTCTAGGCAAGACAAGGGAATTAAAAAAAAGAGTATTGGATATAAAAAAGAGAAGGAAAGGGAATAGAATAAACCAAAATGGGAAATGGAATAAAACGAAAAGAAAGGTAGGTATGGGAAAAGAGGGAAGGTAATGGAGAGGTGAACAAAGAACGAGAAAAAAGTATTAAGGGAGAAACGAGGAAAATAGAAAATAGGAATTTTCTTCACAGTTCAAATTCAATTGAAAAGTTACTATCTTACGCAAGATAAATTCAAAAAGTAACAGCATTTTATACTGATCTGACAGGCATTAATCCATCCATATTTCTTCACGGAGCCTCTCCCAGCCCACCACTCCGAGTTGCCTATACCTGCAAGAAACAGCAAAATGGCCTCCGTACGATGCCCGCATACCCGAGGGTTCGACATTGATGTCAAAATCGAAAAGACGCTCATCAATCCAGACAGACTTTACCACCGTAAACTTCTATCTTCATTGCAACAAATGTAGATTTTCCTAGAACACCGACACGTACTTTAGGTAAAAATCATTGCACCATTTGAACGCCAGTTCACCTGCTCCGGGCCATAATCCTTTACGGGCATCAAACTGAACGTCAGATCACGTGGTGTGAACCATCGTAAGAAAGAGAAATGAGGTTGGGACAGAAAAAGCTATCTACAGCCAGAGAGAGAGGCAAAAAACAAACAAACAAAACAAAACAAAACAAAAACAAACAAACAAACAAAAAACGATATATATATCAATTATGCTGATCAACTTTTCCAACAGTTCGCCTCTCCTCTTTTCAAAGAATTTATTTAACAAAATACTTTATTCACTATAAACCACTATATGACGAGGCCCTTTGTGGGCTCTGTAGCAAACAGTAGTAGTGCATCTTTAGTTTCTAATTGTTTTCAACGTGATCTGAAACACAATTTATCAAAGCATAATTATTATTGAATAATTAACGATTAGACTACGAGTTCGAGTTTTCTATCGGCTGATAGTTGACGAGGGTTAAGCCCGAAATTTGACCGACACTACTTACGGTTGCGAAGGAGACTCAGTAGTGTGCTAAAAGTAAAAAGAATACTCATCATCATCATCTTGCCACCCGATATCAGCTTCCTCGGCACGTCTCCAATTCTCCTCCCTTTCGGCTTGTACATCAGCTCGCCGCTTTACCTCCTTGCACACTCTGCATCTCTGCTCACCTCTTCGCAGCTGTGTTTTACTGAATTCTTCGTGCGGAAAAAGCCTTTCGCACTCGATACATTGAGTAGTGGCACATGGAAATGTAAGCGTTCCTTTCTCGGGTATTATATCCAGTGGAAGATATGCATTCGTTTCGAAACCGTCGTAGCTTCTCTCGGTTTTATTGCGATACATATCAACATATCGCTCAGAGGCAACTCTCAGTCGAGGAAGCTCTTCGCCGCTGTCACTTCTCAGCTTTTTGTACAGTTTAAACAGCGCTAGAGTATCAACTGCACAGTAGCGAAGCAAGGTGTCTGAAAGTGGCCTACGTTTCCACACTTCTTCGTTTATATTTAGCAACATTTTTACTTCATCTTTTGTTTTGAGAATATCTTCATTTTTGATATACAGTTCAATACAGCGACGAAAACCATAGATATTCTCAACTTCATCAACTCTCATACTGCGACGTTTGTATCGTGTAGACTGCGCTGGTGCAGCAGAACTTTCTCGTCTGTGCATGACCTCTAGTAGTTGAACATCCAAAATTCCAGTCACGTTGACTCGAAACTGATGCAGAAGGCTGTCCGCATCTTGTCTGCAATCAAACATCAACTTCTCTCTCGATTTGTCTTCCAGGATTTCACGAAGACCTTCGACAAATACCGCTTGCTTCAGAGCTGTAACATCAAATACGTAGGCTTTTTCTTCTGTGGCAACGGTAACAATTGTTAACTCTCCTTTCCTACTCAAATTGACGCCTTCACAATCCACAGCTAAAAGAGACCTCGATTCACAGCTTTTTATTTCGCTCAAAGATTCCTTGACAGCTGCCTCATTGTCGACCAATTTGTAGTTTTGTGATTTTTCAGAGGCCATTTCAATTGTTGTTTTGAGTATTCTAAAAATTCAGTCCAGGAAGTGTGCCAAAAATGAAAAAATTAGAAAATTAAAAAATAAAGGCTTGTTCGACCAGTATCAAAGTGATGATTATAATTTGATAAAAACACGCCTAGTTATAGAATTGCAAAGAATAACTGCAGATCGGAGTCTTTCGGGATAACTGAGTTCCAAGAAATATTGAGCAATGTTTACTTTCCGCATGTCACAGATGGTGGCGCGTACACACGTTTCTGTACCCCGAGTCCCTACCCCCTGCGGGAGCAACGGAGAAAGAAACGTTTCCCTTCGCCCCTTTCTTCCCGCTTGGGGGAGGGGTAGGGAAACGTCTGCACGCAGGCTACCTGCTAAATAGGCGCACGCATATTATCTTATATAAACTCCATAATCCTTTGCGCGTAAGTAAATTCAAAATGGATGCCAGAACTGTGTCGACGCGTGTCTTCACAATTTTTCTATAAGTCGTTACCTCTCATGAATTTAAAACTAGTTGGTGTTCGTTTGTGCTCTCCTAACAAGGTGTGCAAGCGGCGTATAATTTTCTTGCCGAACGGAGCCGCGTGAAGAAAGATCCCTTTGTATTATCGAAGTGATCAATTGTTAGAAAACTTTGTTGTATAATTTAACTAAATTTGTATCAAATATCGCGGGCGGATTCAAAAATGAAGCTATTTCGATGCTTTATTTATTAGTTAGTTAGGTAGTTTGTTTGTTTGTTTGTTTGTTTATTTATTTATTCTTTTTGATTTATTCTTTTTAATTTATTCTCTTTGATTTTATAGTTTCCATGCGTTTCTGCACGAATTAAATTGCCTCGTTTTCGAATCCGCCCGCGATACTTGATGAAAGCGCCGGCGCATTTCGGGAAAATGACTATTACAAGGATCAATTAATATTGGAACACTTTTACTACAGTAGAGTTTAGCTGCATCGAACCTCTGTGAAATCCAGCATGTTCTTTAATTCCCAATACCTAGTGTATTGTAGGGCATGAAAATATCCACCTTGTGGGTCAGAAACAGAGAGGGGGGAGGGGAGGGAAGGGGAGGGGGTAGAGACTCCCTTTGTCAAATCGTAGGGTTTCGATTGGCGGTCGGTTTCTATTTTTTCGAAACGCCCCTGAAAAGTATGCATAAGTAAAGAGTAATAACAATATTTATTATTTATATTGCGTAAATTAACGTTTACATATGATCAAATGCGCAGTAGCTTTCGAGCTTTCGATATGATCAAATGCAAAGAACTTTTGAAGCTTGAATTCAACCCCTAAAATGTAAGCGATTACCATGGGCCTTCCACGGGGTTCTCCTTACATTTTCAAGTATCTATTTCCTTTGTCTATTCTTCAAGGACAAAACAAGGAAAAAATACATTTTATCTATTATTTATCGTTATTTTTATGAACTTCGTCACCAGATGCTCGTATAGTTTTCATAGTTTTCTACTCAAATTTTCAAATATCTTATTCCATTGTTCTCTCGTCTAGTACAACGCAAGGAAAATAAAACACCTTTTATTTGATATTTATTGTTAGTTTTAATAATTGTATTTAAAAATGAATTAAAGTCGGTGGGTCATTCCCTGACCCCTATCACCACGTCTCGTATATCTATATTTTTAATGTATCTCCTCAAATTTTCAAACATTTTACAGTCAAAGGACATGAAGCGTGCCCTTCTAGACTGCATTAATGATTTCATTATTCGAATATTGAGTTGATTA
>JAAAQI020150776.1:0-10776 GCA_011800005.2 Stichodactyla mertensii
ATTGTAAACTGTGCATCCATAATAATAAAAACTGCGCTTAGCAATTTCTGTTCTTACTCTAGGCAAGTGTAGAAGGTTGAAAACAGATTAAGGGTTCATTATTAAAAAAGGCTGATGACAACGATAGGATTATATCAGTTCTACCATCAAGATACAATACGAAATTATAAGTGATGTTTCACCCTTTTTCGGTCAATTCTTTCTTGGCAATTTTTCCAAAGATAAAACCTCAAAAACTATGTCCTACTGACAATTTACTTCTATTCAAATACACTGATTATGAAATGATCAGTCGTCATCTTTGATGTTTAAATAATAGTTTAATACAAACAAGTGAAAAGCAGTGATGCATGGAAACTGTGCAAAACTCTATAATTCTTTGTGGATTTGAAATGCAAGTAACTTTTAGAGTCAGAAAGAAAAAACTATTTTTAGCTGACAGATTTCAATTCCAATTTTTCTATCGAAAAAGGATCTATTTTATATACGATCTAGTTATAAAAATATGACTAGCTAATGACAAAATGAGTAAGTAATTATGAACCATCCTAGCTACAATTTCAAAATATTTCACGATCTAGTGCTGACGTCTTTCTCAAATGTCAAGGACATCAATTGATATAAAAGCTTCCGAAAACAAAGCACATTCAAAGCCCCTCAAGGGAATTTTAAAGTATAATCAGTAAATTCAAATTCTGTAATCTTTTGGTTTTGCCAAAAAATGGTCTCTGTCTTCCCATTCAGCTCATTTATACATATCGAGCGTTTCTAGCATGTATAATTTCGACAAGTAGAAAATGTTATATTTATAACATCATTTTCATACTTGGATGATTTGTAAATTGGAGAATGTGTTCAAACAGAACCATAGAAATCTTTCTTCCTTAAGTTTGCAAGTAATAAGACTGGAAGATCTTCCAATTATTTGCAAAAAAAAGTCACTTTAGGGGTATACAATTGTGTTTTTATGCTTACTTTCATTACTTACTTACTTTCGTTCAGTATTGACGTACTAATTGTTTTCGAAAATTAATGAGATTCAAGTCAATTGTTTCTTGTTTACCATCGTCATTTAGTTCTCGGTGACCGTACAGTGAGTTTGAAAGACTCTTTATAAATCCATTAAAGCTGGAATTTTTCCTGGTTTTCTTAGTGCAAAAAGAAAGATAGTGGACAAAAAAGGGTTTTAAGAACGAGTGAATGTTTTCTATTGCTCTTAATATCGACTTCTTTACTGAAAAGTTGCATTTTTTTGAGATATCCACGTTTTGAAAAGTTCTAGCATGGGATATTTCCCCCTCATTTTGTGTGATTGCGCTTTAATTATTTCGAATTTAATCCAAAAATATACTCGCAAATGGTTTCGTGCCGACTAAGCGTTCCAATCCAATGGATTCACAATTAACAAGATGAGCAGAGTATATCTTAAACTGCGCTCCCGCCTAAGCAACCCATTCAACTACTTGTCAATCATTGATAAATAGGAATCCGAGGGCCAGTGATTCCCGTTGTTCTAGTGCTTGGAACCTTGTATAGAAAGGCTTTGTTGAGCTTATCTGCACTATGATGGGTTTGACCTATATTCAATAGCGAGGAATTTGAGTTATTTTCCACATTGCCTTTGGCATTTTTTGACTTTTAAAGGTTTTGTATTTTTATATTCATGACTGAAATTTCAAGCTTAATAATAGTAATTCAAATTGATTTTCTCACCTGTGATAAAATAATTGAAAATCGGGAATTTGAGGAAAATTCTGAAATAGTTTAATTATTACAATTTGTTTAGCTACTGGCCTGTGTGACAGCATTACATCAATACTGTCAAATACACTCAATGAACTATGGTTCACTGAAATTCATAAATACATAAATACATTCTTAGAAACAAAATTTCTAAAAAAAATTAATAAATAAATAAAATTTAAAACAAGCCGCAATCAGAAGAATCCTTCAGTATTTTTATGAAAACAACTTCTCAATTTCGCGAAATAAATTAATTAAAAATCTTACCTAACTTTTGAATAGATAAAATAATCTCTTTGAATCTTTGTAGAATCAAGAGTAATGCTCATTGAAAATGAGCGAATTAATTACGATATTGTTATATCAAGATAATTGAAAAATTAATAAGTAGTGGAAAGTAGATAAGTAATAGTTGATGGAAGTTTAGTATTTGCTACGTATAAAAAGACTAATACAATTTTAATGAATAAACAAGCAATTTGAATAGGAAATCGCATAAACTGCTCGTGCAATTCGGGATTTATGGGCACGAATGATGCTTTGAAAGTTCCGGCTCAATTTGCACTTGCCTACGGCTCGTGCAGTTTTGATCTCTTTCAAAGCATCACGAGTGACCATAAACCCCGAATTGTACGAGCAGTTTATGCGATCTTTTATTTATTGTATACAAAAAAAAAAACACACACACACACACACACAAATAAATAAACAAAAATAAAATAAAATAAAATATAATATAATATAATATAATATAATATAATATAATATAATAATAATAAAAACAAGACTCGCCAAACACAAGACAAACTAACACTTCAATGGTTTCCTGTCTCAACTTTTTAAATTTTATTAAACATAATTAGTAATACAGGAAAGACGAAGATACGAAAAATATGTTAATGAAAATATTAAAAATTTAACTTTTTTAATGAATAAAATAAAATTATTACTTCACAGAGTGCAATATGGAATCAAATACGGCATATTTATGCATTTGCTCTTGGCCAATCACAATGCAGATTTTTTGTTGAATATATTATAAAACTATATAGAGCAGAATGCTGGTCTAAAATCGGTTTTAAATTTCTATGAATATTTCTTACTAATTTTCTCGACTTTTCTCAACTATCTTTTTATGAGTTCTTGACTCGCCGAACTGATACCAAGAACTGGTAACTGATATAACGAACGCTCTCATTGGCTGAAAGATGATCACGTCAAATCTAAATGTATCCTGAGCGGCCCGATCGGGATACAAGTAGCACGTGAAAAGGAAAGGTAAAATAAACCAGCACACAGCCCAGTGCACGTGATCAGACAGTGATTAATGCGGTGGCCGTGATATCTTGCACGAATCAGAAACAAGAAAGCTGATAAAAACCGCTTCAGATTCCAGAGTCCAGAACTTTTCGGTTTACTTTTCGCTTACGTACTGAATAATTTCATTTTATTTTCTAAATTGGTTGGGAATCATTTCTCTGTCGCTATATAACAAAACTCTTAATGTCCGATCCCTTGGGAAGCAGTTAGTTTTGTTTTCCTCGAGATCAGACAATTTAAGTGTATACTATCTCACTTCATATATGATCAAATATATAAATAAGCCTATGAAAGACAACTGTAGGCTTGCAATCAATATTTAAGTATTTAAGGGCGCTCGATGCCTAACGTTTCCATGGGAACAGCCATTTGAAAAGGCCTATTCAAAGTGCGTGAAGTAAGCTAAGTATCACAATTTAGAATTAAAGAGTACTTCGTCAGAGCATAACGTAGAACAATTGATTTTAACGTAACTTAAGAAGTGTGAATAACGCTCACCATCATACTGGAATCGTCTGGCAGGAGAATCAGTAATAATCTCTTTCCTTTATAGAGCTGTGGTATAACGTGTATTGCTTTGCGACATACGTAGATGGCAGAACGCGACTTTGAACTTATAGACGCCCTTGCTTGCTCGGTTAATCTTGTGTGACAGTCAAGGCAGTCATGGATTAATTCCATCACGAAAATTACAAAATAAACTAACGCAATTAATAGATAAGTAAGAATAGAACATGGCAAGCACGTCTATACTCTATAGTGGAAAAATTGAGTAGATCATGAAATCACGAAATGAATCCTAATCACAAATTTACTGTTATTGCGTCATACAAGATGAACAGATAAAATTTATTTATAATCAAAAAATTATAATAATATAATCATTTATATTACCAAATATAAATACCAACACCGTTACAAGGCTCCAATATTTAACATTAGAATATCCCAAGAATCAAACACGTTTGATAGTTTAAACTAATACGAATCATGAGCATACATTAACTGATTAATTAATTGATGAAGGCGTAAGATCCTGGAAGCACGAAAGAAGCGAAAGAGATGACCAAGGCTGGCATAAGTGGAGTGCAAATCTAGCTTCTTGAGGGGCTACTGAAAAAATCTACCAAGTGTATTTTAAACTTATGGATTCACGCTAAGTGTTGACCAATCCATTGTCAGAAGAAAACATTTTTTTTGGGGGGGGGGGGGGGAATCAATTTCTAGTTAATTCTAGATTATTTCTCAAAGATTTGACGAGCTCAAACACTGCGTGCGTGCTCACTTCTTGATCACGTCTGCCTGCGCCCGAGGTGAATTGGTGTGTGCTAATCTAACCAATCAGGGCGCGGGTCATAGAGTAGACATATTGTAAAATTAGTTGGTTTATTCGACTTTTAATTCAAAGTATCTCATGATTGGTTCCCAATTCGTCTACTATGAATACCTTAGTCCCTGTCTCTTGCGAACGTTAATTAGATTTCTTCTATTCTGCATCATGAAACGATTTTCGAAGTGCAAAGCAATCTTAGCTTGTTATTATAAAAACTGGTACACTGATTAATACTACACCCCACCCCACCCCGGAGGGTCAGGAATACTGCACAGCTGACTTCACCCGTCGTTCCCAGTTCCAGACCACGTGCCATCAACTTGAATATTATTTCTTTTCTTAATGTTGACGCCTAAAAAAGACTGTTACATCAGATGACCAGGATTTAATATTAAAATATATCTTTATTCTTAAAGGAAAGCTTTCATAGTAGAAAACAAAATTATAGACCGATCCCGTGATCCATAGATACTTTTGCTACGTCGGACAAACCAAAACTTTTTATCGAGATTGCGCTATGAAATAAATGTCGATTACTAAAAATCATATACGGTTTAGTTTTATGTTGTGTAACGCGGGAAAACATTGACACAAATAGCCAATAAATGTTTAAATGTCCCTGAAATCGAGAAGTTTGTAGTTTTGTTTGTCCGACCCTCCATATTCCTTTGGGGAAAACTTTACGTTCTCATTGGTGGAGCTGGTGTTGGCGGGATCGGTCTATTGTTGTTTCCTCTTTCACCTCTATTTTATTTACAAACAATACCAGATTAGCAATCATAGCACGTAAACTATACTGGCTAGCTCGCGCGACTGTTCACACAACACCTGTTCATTCTTCAAATGTGCTTAATTCAAAAGGATGTTATTCCGCTTCTTTTCAAAAGTGATATACTTTGTATAGGGTCCAAATTTTCACAATATGCGCTAAAATAAAACCAAAACGTTTATCCATAATTCCTCCTCCACCTGTAATAAACAGACCTATGTACACCAATTCCTACTATGAAGAACAAAGCAAAAAAAATCTTCAAAGAACTGCTTTTCATTTTGGACCCGGAAGTCGTTTAGTCGTTCGAATTACGTCACACTTAACAGCTCTATAGGATCAGTAAGTTTTTGTGCCCGGGTTTGGTCATTGTATGTTCACACAAGCGCCGGGCAATATGTTGTGCCGTTTACAAAGCTATCCTGTCTTCGATCAGTGCACTGACATAACCTAAGAACGTATTTGGCAACATGGCTTTTTATAAACAGTTCAACATCTTGAATTTTCTTTTTCAAGTACATTCAAACATGGTCCTTCGATGTCTGCTGAGCTGGGACGCCTGAGAAAAAGCTCGCCCACATTTTTCACATCCAAATGGTCTCTCTCCAGTGTGAGTTCTGATGTGATTATTCAGGGTAGTTGAGCCGGCGAATAACCTTGAACAAAATCCACACTTGAATGGCTTTTTTCCGCTATGTATCACAGCATGTGTGCGCAACTCACTTGGTTGTGCGAAGGCTTCCGTACAGTACGTGCATTGATAAGGTTTTTCAGGAACGCAGGAGCAAATGTGAAGCTGGAGTATCTGTTGCTGGGCAAAAGATTTCTCGCACTGTCCACACTTCCACATACTGATTTCTGATTCCAAATCTTTTTCAGCTTGTTTACAGTGATTGAGCTCATCATTTTTTTGTTCCTGTTCTTTGTTTTGTCTTTTTATTTCCATATTATTCTGCTCATTTCTTGCTTCCTCTAGTTGTGATAAGAACTTATTGATCGTCTCGTCCGTGGTCGCCATGATCATTTTATGACCAGGATAATAGACTTTCTCTATTGGTCGATTCTCGATGTTTCCATTTTGATCGGTGAGATGACCACTCATGGATTTCATAGGACTAGACGTTTTCATTGATTGGTCAATCGCCACATCACGTGAGTAAGTCATCTTTGATTGGTCGCTTGGTATGTCACGTGAGTAGGGTTTCGCTCGATGAGAAATGAAGGGTTTGTTAGTACAGTTCGTCATGATGGTGTTAGTTGATTCGTTTTTGTGTCCTGAATGCGAAATGCTCTTGCCATATAAGGAGGTTTTCGGATAAGTATCATCATGCTTTCTTAGAAGATTACCCGAATTGTAGCCGATTGTGCTCGGTGAAATGACGTCATAGTGATTAGAAGGCAAGTTGGTTGGAAATCCTGGTGGGTTGGTTGGAAATCCTGGTAATAAGGCTCGTTGTCTCACTACAGAGGGAACCTGATACTGAGGATACTGTAGATACTGCCCTTGCAACATTGGCGATATTATTGTTCGCTGTGAAATGCTAGTCGTCGGTGGGTTTCCTGTGGTAATTGCTTGGGAAAGACTGGGAAGAGTCAGGCCTTCAGACGAATTTATCACTAGGGGAAAAAGATAATAAAAATCAAAAAGGAACTAGTGCTATAAATACAAAAAGGTAATGAAAAAATACGGCCACTATGTTGGATGTCATGAAAGAAACCAAGATAAAATCTTTGATCATCCAACATGGCGACTATGACGTCATATGTAAGCAAATATTAAACGTTCAAGACGTACCACGTGACTTAGGACCAGAAGATGTGCCAATATCTTGCATCTTGAGAGGGATTCCGAGATAATGAGGACACGAATCGTCATACCAAACCAGTATTTCTTCGCCCGGAGGAATATCCTTGAACACTCTGTAGTAAATGTTACCAAAGTATTGCATAACTGAGGTGTTCTGCTCCTCTTTGTAGCGAGCGCAGCAAATGTAGCGCATCCAACTTGACTGGTTTTCGTCGCTGGCATCCAGATAGAAAGCTAGCTTAGCATCTTGAAATATCTGATAATATACAATGTTTAAAGCAATCACTAGACCCTTTTCTCAAGATTGCGCGCTCATCCAAATCCAAGGAATTTGACGGGCCATGACACTAGAATACAAGTTTTATGCTAAGAATTGTCATACAGTTTTATGAAATGTTTCAAGTAATGTTTATAAGATTGAGTTCAATTACATAGATTTTGCGTTTTTTAGATTAGTGGCCTGTCAAGTTGGGATGCGCACGCAACCTTGAGAAAAAGGTTACGTCTATTTAGGGGGGGATCTCAAAATTTCCAGTGCGCATTTGTTCTTGAACATACTTTTATGTGCGACGCTTTACCCATTCAATGATTTAGAACATATACTCATATGCTTTCCTACTCATTTCTTGAACAGCAGAGATTTTTAAAAGTGTCACGCATTCAACCAAGACCGTCTTGCTGATACACGCTGTATTCAAACCCCTCAGTCCTTGAAACGATAAAAATGCGATGTCATGTTTTCCCCACTGATTCGAATCATTGTAACGGAGCTATCACGCCCTCTCCACAGAAAATTGTTGGTTGCGCGTGACACTATATCACGACCCATATGCAGCAGTCTTACCTCCCACATGTAAGAAGTATCCATGTCAGGTGTGAGATCTTCAGGTCTGACGTGTTTTCCTTCATACGGTCCTATCCAGGTTCCTTCTGGGATGGTCTGTAAGGCCCGCACACCGTAGCGTTTACCGGGAACACTCGATATACAAAGCTCGACTTCAGAAGGAAATGAATTGAGAGCTCGCGCGACATTTGACTTGTCTTTTGTATCGGGACTTTTAAGGATTCGTAGTGTCTCAAGATGTTTATGCTTAGAGCATTTTCCACTTGGGTGTTCACTGCATGCAGCGCAGTCTGTTAGAGAAGGGAAAAAAAGTCAGAGTATGCAAAGGATCCTTCTGTTTCCTTCTATTAGGGACCAATCATTTATTAGAGGGGGTGGGCTGGTGCTTGTGCAAGGAAAAAGGAGGGGCTATAGAAATTTATGCAAATATATTGTCATTGGACATTGGTGATGTATGTAGGAGGGGGGGAGGGTCAGAACAAATTGTGCATCACAAAAAGGGATCAGGAAAAACCAAACATGGCACATCCACTTTTGCACCAGCCAACCCCCCTCCCCTATAAATAATGACTGGTTTCTTAACTATTTATCTTAATTCTACATTTATGTCTTCATTTCACTAGTTTTACTTTCTTACTTTTGGTTTTTTGTTTACCTGTTTGCTAATTTGATGTTTGTTGCAATATTTTTCATTCATTCATTCATTCATCCATTTGTTATAGAAATCTTAAACTAGTGACAAGCACATGCAATATTGTGACTGTTTTTTTTCACACAAAAATATACAGTTAACATCATTAACGATATCCACCGAAAAAGACATTTAGACTACAAGAAATGTCACGTGATTCATTTGCTTATTCGTTTAAAGGGATAAAAATTCAAATTTAAACTGTAGTGTTATTAGTAGTTAACAGGGAATAATAAATATAAACTCTACGTACACAATGATTTCCTTTAGAGTGGTTTGCATAACCCGTGAAATACACTACACTAAATTCAAATTTACCCTGTAGTGTTATTAGTAGTTAACAGGGAATAATAAATATAAACTCTACGTACACAATGATTCCTTTAACAAGCATTTAGAGTGAGGTTTTAGGTATCACATGATATTTCTTTTAGTCTTAATGTCTTTTTTCGGTGTACAACATTAATCAGACATTGACTGTATGTAATATCTATAGCTTATATATTAACGATAACAATCTTTATTTCTTTGTCTTATTTATTTAAGCCTAAATATATTTCTGTAGATAAATTTTAAAGTCACAATACTCCAGTTTTGAACAGTGGCGGATCCAGCATTTTTTAAGGGGGGTGCTTTTTTTAATGATAGCCAAAATGATCAGTATAGTCAGCTATGGAATTAATCTGATCATGCACTGCCGACAACGCTTTATTTAGATCAAGGAAATTATGCAAAATTTGACCACAAGCAAATTGACGTTTATTACAACTTAACTACACTACTCAAATAGATTGGCAAGCAGCATTCTTCGGGGTCATCCCGGTCTTAAAGTAGTAGGCGCACGTTGTGTATGCTGCTTTTTTTCTCAATATAAATACAACAGGCTTACAAACGATAGAAAAAAAACCGTTTATATATGAAAAGAACTTTCAACGTCGTCCAAAAGGGGGGGGGGTGTGCGTCCGCACCCAAAGCACCTCCCCTAGATCCGCCCCTGTTGAGTTCTCTTTTGCTCAGTCTTAGGGACTGATCATTAATAAGAGGGGAGGGGGGGAGGGCTGATGCAAATATGGGGAGGGCAATTATTTTTCATACAAACGCAGAGGAGGGGTCACAAAATATCGTGCGAGTCAGAAGTGTTTTGGGGGTGGTTATGATAGTTCATGGAATTTATTTGGGGGGGGGCAACTTTTCTTTTTTTTTTTTTCTTTTTTCTTTTTTCAGCAGGAAAGGGGAGGGCTCCTGGCTCCTTAAAAACATGTAGATTAAAACAAACAAACAAACAAAAATTCTACAAGGCTAAGGTTAAATTATTAATTATTAATTTCCCCTTCTATTCTAGCAAAACTGATTATTCTTCAACTACTGGATTCAACTACTCACCAATTCCCAGCAAGCTAGTTTTAGAGGCTATCGCCAGCTTTTCATCACTTTTTACACTTTTCACCTCAGTGTGATTAAACAAATAACCAACAATATCTTTCAGACTGAAGTTATACATCCTAATTGGAGAAGAACGTGGATTCTGCACAACAGGAACAAGCGGTGACAGATTACTGCTATCTTGAATTCTAGTCTAGTTGAGGGAACGAATAACGATGGGAAGGTTTTAGAAATTCTTTAGCCTAGGGTGAAAATTGTACATTTCTAAGACCCCTTGCAGCAGATAGTCCTTTTTCAAGTTCATACAAGGCCCATTGCATGATGACGTCATTTTACTGCCACTACCAGAATGCTTTGTCAAATTGCTTTGTTATTCAGATTTTTCTACTCTCCTGGGAATAAAAAGACAATTGGTAAAATTTGCCTGACAATATTAGCCACTCAAAGCATTCTGGTCTTGGTAGTAAATTACGTCATCATGCAAATGGACTATTCCGCGCTGTGTATCTTGACTACAAACTCTTACTCAGGGTAGACTCACTTCAGTGTTAAAATATTCAGAAATACCAATGATAAATTAAAGAATATACAAGTTTAACATTACAAGCACTTTGAAATTCTACGGACCTTCAGTGAAACTCGTGAATATTTCGCTACCCAAAAACTAGGCTAACCTCAGTCAACAGAGAACTAAAAACGTAGGGTATTCCCAGCGCAGTTTAAGTTGGAAGACAAATCAATAGTATATTTTTGGATAAGAATAGTCATTCTCTACCCTGGGTTCCAGAGGCTTTTTACTCTCGCTCCGACGATTGTACTTCGGACGTGATGTCGCGAGGAGAAAATACCTCTGGGCGCATGAGTCACCCCTTTGATCGAACCGACC
>JAAAQI020150787.1:0-22580 GCA_011800005.2 Stichodactyla mertensii
TCTTGAGCGGGTTCAAGCCAGCGGTCTAAATTTAGATTTCCGGCTTGAAGCCAATTTAGACTATGCGAAGACGGTGAGTACTTGCCCTTCTTAACGTTTTAGATTTGCTGAGCTGGATGAAGCTCATGTGATAGTAAAACGTGCATGTATTCGTTAACTCGATTGCCGGATAGCCAGTGTTATCTACTCCAATTTATGTACTCTTTGAATGTATGTACTCCACGTAAGTGCTCTAGAATGTACTTCGTGAATATACTCTTGAATGTAATCTTGAATGTACTCCGCTCTAGAAAATTGTACTTTGTGAACGTACTCTTGAAAGTACTCCGTGGAATCAATGTACTCTTAAAAGTTCTCTGTGAACGTACTCTTGAATGTACTCCATGAATGTGCTCCAAGAATGACTCTTGAATGTACTCTGTGAAGGTACAAGTCTTAAATGTACTCCGTGAATGTACTCTTGAGTGTATTCCCTGAATGGACTCCGTGAATGGACTCTTGAATATATTCTTGAATATTCGTGAATTTTCGACTCGATCTCTCTTTCTCTCTCTCTACTTCTAAAATTCTCTCCCTTCTCACGACTACTATTCTAAGAAAAGTGATCACGACTACGATCTCTAGTTTCTCCTTTCCCCAAACCGGCCCCTTTCTCCCCCAACTCTGGAGCAGGTGGTATCTCTTGATCAGGGTGCTTAGATATCTTAATGATTCCAACCTTTCGTGAAAAGGAAACCACATTAGCAGGCAGCAAGTTGCTGTCTTGCATTACATGTACTTTAATTTTCTTCAACGTCTTCAATATTGCTTGGCGAATCTCTTGATTGCGCATATAATAAATGAAAGGATTCCAAGAAGAATTGATGAACAAGACAGTATCTGTCCATGAATATACTGTCTTAACTGCAAGTCCATACCCTTGGCTGCTGTAGTAGACCATGATACACAGAGTAGGAAAATAGGAAAGAAAAAATAATCCTGTAACTAGACCGATCGTCTTAGTCGCTTTTGTTTCTTGGACGAGGCTTTCGTTGTATGTTGCTGGATCATGATGTTGGGCGTCGATGGATTTTTGATGACGTTTTGCCAGACGAAAGATTTTGACGTAAATGAATGTTGTCGTTGAAAAACTTACCACGATGATTGAACAGCAAAGGGCATAAAAGAGGAAGGAGCTGATGCCAGCAAAGCGAGAAAACACCAATACAAGAGAAAATAGCCAAACGAAAGACGAAACAGCCAGCGCGTTTCTTTCTTGAGTTAGCGTCAAGTAGAAAAATGGCCTAAAAATAGCAACATACCGCTCAATGCTGATGGTCGTTAGTGTGAGAAACGACACACCAACAGCCAACCACGCTGAGGTTGAAAATGATAAATGGACAAAGCATACGTATCTACCATTGAGTTCTCCGGCCTTGTAGACAACGTACATGGGTTGAACAACGATTCCAACCAGGAGGTCAGAGATGGCTAGATTGCCAAGCAGGAGATTTGAAGGAGTACGCAAGGACTTTGTTTTTAACAGACTGAGAATGAAAATTATGTTGCCACAGGAAGCGACAATTCCAAATATAGCATTTATAACCGCGGTTATGATAGTCGATATGAATAAGATCTCATTACTTTTGTCAAAATACACAGATTCAAGGAAAAGACATCGAGTTGAATTCGGCCTGGATTCAGACTCGTTTAACATGGAAGATTCCATAGCAGTCATGCTAAAGGCGTTGTTTACTCGGTGTAGAATAGTTATCAACAATACAATCGTTATATGAATGATCACTGAGTTTGTCACATGATTTGGTTTGACCAATGGAAACTGGTGCTGGTGCTAACTTTGTTAAATTAATGCTCTATCGAAACACCAGGAAGTTTGTTAGTCGAGTTTTTCATTTGACAGTGCGAAGCTTTTATAGGAATTAAGGCTTCTATAAGATATGATATTCCATGCTGAATATTTAATTATAATTATATCCATAAGAATCAAATAATTATAATAGAATGTAAAAGATTGAACCGGAAAAAAATATATACCCACAATAGACGAAGTCTAACTACCTAGTTATTTTTCTTAAATCAATTGTTCTATTCATATACTAGTCTAAATAATGTGACTTGAAGTAATTGCTTTCAGTGTATATACCTAATTGCAAGAACGTTGTCATATGTAAAAATAAAAAAGAAAGAAAGAAAGAAACCTTCCATTTTAAAAATGGCTTTCGTGTCGCCATTTTGAGGTGTATTGTTTACATGATTTTGCCATTTCTATTTAATTCCTAGCAGGTGTTTTCCTACTTTTTATTTTGGCTATTTTTTTTATCTTATATGACAACTTTCTTGTAATTAGGTACATACTTAGAAATTATATAACGACGAAATTAACATTATGCCTTTGGCGGGAATCGAAGCCCACATCTTCGGTTTACCAGTCCGATATGTTTAACCACACCACCACAAGGAACAAAAAAATAGTCTTATTTTCATAAGCCTATATCCAGACGGAGTTAAAAAATTCATAACATCAGCCATTTATCTTCATTATGAATTTTTGATGTTAAAATTTTCAGTGCTCCTCAAGTTTCAATTAACTTTGATATCATGAAAGCAACATTTTCCATTTCCGGCATTTTTCTGTGGCGGATGTAACTCTAGTGGTTTGCTGCAGGAAATTCCGTTTATTAAATGTAAGAAATCGAAGAAGAAGAAGGAAAAACGAAACGAAACGAAACAAAACAACAACAAACAAACAAACGAAAACAAACAAAAAACAAAACACGAACAACAAGACTCAAGAAGTTTGTGTGAAATGGATCAGGTTTCCTGGTTCCTGTACGTGCTATGGCGACGAAATCATCCTTCGTGATCAGATAATATATTTAGTTCCAAAATGATAATCACCCATGTCTGACTGTCATTTTGATGTTGTCTCCTAGCAACCAAAAATAAAATAAAAAACAAACAAAGAAGAAAGGAAAATCCAAAAATCCAGCGCTCGTGCAAACATATCGTTGTACTGAAGATGATTCGTGTAAGGGATCGAAACGTCTATATGTAAAAATATCAGAAAAAGTCCGAGAAAACAAGATAAAATTTATATACATGACTCCTGACTGCAATTTCATGACCAAAAAAGACTAAGGGGAAAAAAAGAAAAGAAAAAAAAAGAGGAGATAAAACCTTTTTATGAGTATTCCTAAATTCCTAAACCCATTCCTTGAATACTGAAAGTAATACCTTAAAAGCTTTCCTAAAAGATGAGTTAACCAGCAAGATAAAGGATATTTGCAATTACAAAACCACCTGTGATCATATTTTAGTTTTTTGTTCTTGTTTTTCATTTTTTGCTTCAGTCTTGTTTGTTTTACTTCTTGTTTGTTTGCTTGTTTTTCATTGATTTTTAGTTTGCTTGTCCGATGTTGTTGTTGTTGTTGGTTCTTTGGCTTCTTCGATCAGTCTGCCGTTTGCTTGCTTGCTTTGCTTGATTGTTTTTCATTGATTGTTAGTTTGCTTGTTTGCTTGCTTGTTTGCTTCCTTGCTTTTCTCACGGATTTACGTATATATATATATGTAAGATCTTTTTAGACTTTTTGTTCAATTCAATTCCTTATAGATTCACTATAAACATGCATTAACAAAGCATCGGTCTGGAAACTTTTCTTACAGCGCCGTCATGTAGATTGGAAATAGAATTTAAGCTCTTTCATTACTGAATTCTGAATTGCTTTCCAACAAATATTGTTGCAGCATCCATATAATAAGAGTGATGAAGCTCAGCATGTTTGAATGTTCCGCGTTCATTGAAATAGTCTTTCAAGACGATTATTCGGCAGTTTAATTATGAATTCATTTTACAAGAACGTAAATTTGTTTAATTATTTAAGCGTTGAGTAAAAGATGTCCTAAAATCAAGCCCGTTAATATGGGTGCCCCGTCGAGATACAGGGATGATTGGAGGTACGTAGTCAAAGCTACCATACAGGCCGCATCTCTAAAGCATTAATCACTTTTACTGAAAATCAAATTTAATCATTTTTGTTAAAAGTAAAAAAGATAATAAATAATAAAAAAGAGAGAATTAAATTGGTTCGGAAATTTAACAAGGACTCCCCAGTGTGCACGCATGAAATTAATATTTTCTTTTCCAGCATACGTTCAGCGTATGAACATGAACATTATAACTTGCATAATGGCTAGGGCTTCTTTCTAAAAAATCATGTATTTTTGCTGAAATTCAATTTAAGGAATGTTCAATATTTAGCGTGCGTAAATCTAGTTCTGGATGCAGGCGGATGCTTGGGAGAGCACGATGATAGCGTAAGAGTTGTTCGAGGCGGAGCCGACTAGACGGCCGCAATCACAAGCCTGACATTTTTTCAAACACATAGAAAAAATATGGTTATTGGGCCAACATTCTTGAGAGCCTGCCTGCTTTTTGACATTCTTTTTAATCTCATAAGGTGTGGCGATTTTGTTTCAGGTCGGTAAAATCGATCCTTAGAGATAGCAACGATGAAACAGCGCTCTCAATAGATCAATCTATTAAACATGGGATAAAATATTTACGATGTTGTCTCAGTTTGAGATTTTTAATAGGTATATATATACATTAGATAGACGAAGCTCATTATGCTTATTGGCACTGAATCCGTGGTCGTGTATTGAAAAAACTTGGGCAGATAGTAAGTCAAGCCCCATTTAGCATGATTATATAAGTGGAGACCGCCAACGCATGTCTGTCTGATGTAATTCCTCCTTTTTATTATTTCATCCTCGCTTTAAAATCAAAATAAAAAGCCTCAGGTTTAAAGTTTTGTGACATAGTGTTTACATTGCTCAGTGTTAAAATATTCTATGAATTTCGTACTTGTTCCGAGTTTTTTATTTTTACAAAAGCCTCCAGGACGAAAGACTTATGTGTCGGCCGACAAGTTAATATGCCAACGTGCTACCAACATCTTACCGACACCTTCAGCCTGCCGACAACTATCTAAGATTCGCTGACAACCTACCAACAGTCTTCTTTTTTTGCTCTTTTCTAAGTGTTTTTCCAGCTTCAGTAATCAAAAATGTCATCTACGGGAAGCCCTAAAGTAATATATGGTGATATTCTTAACTGTTACCGATAACCTGACCGTGAGAGATATCAAAGTTTTCTTGTAGATGTATGGGAAACAGCGCGCGTTTCCTTCTAATTTTCATTCAGTAGGGGAGCCCCAATGAACCGAAATATCTTCCTTGAAATAGTCCTGACATTGGAAATATTCCTTAAGCTTGCATGACATTTAGCGTGTAACTCTACTTCAGGCATACAGGGGACCAAAATAAAATGGGTTTTCTTTGGTTTTATGAAATGAGGGAACAGCGGCTATTAACAACATTGCATGCGTAGGTGGAACATATCACGTGATTGCTAACTGCGCCACCTCTGCCGAAACTTCTGCTGGAATAGCACAACTCAGCTTAGTCTATTTCGCAGCAATTTCATCTTACATTTTTACAACTGATACACCTTTTAGCAGGACGATCGTACACACACTAAGGGACGATGATGATCTGTAGCAGGGACACATGACGCAGGGATTTGTTATAGGGACAAGTCGCTTAGTGTCTTTTACACTTCTTTACATCAATGTCGCTTCTTTTCATAGAGCCGATGATTTTGCATGACTGTGAAAAACTAGAGGCAAGGTACGTCAAAATTCTAGAAAACATCACGATCGCGGCAAAAAAGCGCAACTTTTCACAGTAATGCAAAATATGTTCCAAGTTGTGTAGTGTGTCTACTATACGTTTCTTATGGCTCTTGGTTCCCGCGACAACTTGCATGAATCCAAACTCAAACATGTTGATCTGTCTCACGCCGGGGAATTGGTAGCACAAAGCACTAAGGCGACTAATCCCCGTGCCATGAGCCGGGCACCCCTCCTACCCTGCAAAATCGATCCCCCGTTCTCCAAGCTTAATAGATGATTTCAGCGCATTTTTTTTTCGACTGATCTAGCACAAGCAGCTTTGCTCATGGATTATCTGATTGATTGGCAGCTGTTTTGGCTTAAACTTATCGCCCATCTGGTTCCAGCACACTTACCGACAAAATTCCTAACATATCTTTCACGAAAGCAAATACGCCAGCTGAACAGATATGCAGGTTATCGCAATTAATGCCCTAACTTTAATCCATGTCTGACCACTTAACTTAATGAAGTCATGTGTTACCGACTCACGTATCAATTCTGTGATTTCTATAGGGCTCATTAAATGAACAAATGTTTAAAGCAAGTGCTCCAAATGATTACTTTAGTGGAAGCATAAATTATACTTGATAATTTTTTTTAATCTGGCTTGGGTAAGTAGGGATCGTCTACTTCAAAATGATTACGACATGTGAGTTAGTCGTGCCCTGACTTTGATGCCAAAAGGTTCAAACAAACATCAATTGTCGAACCCCAAAACAATTGCTTCGACAAATTTGATGTTTGTTTGTTTGTGACACGAAAACGCTATTTAGATCTGGTATTCACTTTCAATTCTCGCGCGCAAGTAGAGAAAAGGTAAAGTTATTATAACGTTCCTTATCACGATTTATCAATCACTAATAATAAGGAAACAATTAACAAATAAAGTTTGTAACGGAAGGTTGATGACACAAGTGAAACATGCAAAGAATAGTTTGCCATTTAAACTGATCTCTTGATCTTGTGATAATGATTAAACTTTTATTATATTATAAGCTTTTGGCTCAACGAGAGCCTTGCACACTATATGACGCGTACAAAGCGTTATGCCTTCTTTTATAGTCACGCGCTTTTGGGGCACATGTCTATAACACGAAGAAAGGTCATTGACCGGACACGGCCCCGGTATCTAAAAACCGAAATAGATTTAAAGATGTTGGAGAGAGAGAGAGAGAGAGAAAAGGCAAATTGAAGACAGTGGTGGCTTGACGCTGTCGGCCAATAGGATAATTTACCCATACTTAGTTCTCCAACTTGTTACTGCAGCACTTCGCGAGTTTAGTTTATTAGTTGCTGCAACTCGTGCTGTTGATGTCATCGTTGTTGTTGTTGTCAATCCTGTTGTTGATTTGCCCTGACATCATGATCAGTGCGTTCATTTTTCATGTTGAGTAACACGCCGGAAGCAATAATGACATCTATCATTGTGTCATCAATGTTGCGGATTGCGGCATCCATTTACTATCCAGCTGCAGACGACGTAAGGAGTTTATAAGGTTATCACTGAAGTCACATTAGTTTTTGCCTGTCATGTGCGGTAATTTTGTCCCCCGACAGATTCGCTCGCACGACTCTGGGTTTGCCGCCTTTTGGTTACCAAATAGTCACTTCACACGTGTAACGGACAATGTACATTGGTTTTAGAGAAATCTAACTTCTTTGGTGAGTATGACTGCAACAGCTCTCTTTATTCACAAAACACAAATTTATCAAGACGTTTCACCAGAGTAATTAGAAGTTGATTTCTCACCTTACTGCTCGACATGCCTTGTTTGCTCTTAACAGTAACCAAACTATCATATACTGAAAACATGCATGTTCACGAGCACGCTCCATAACTTAGAAGATGCTCATTTTTGCAATTGCCCAGTGGAATTTTTTTCCAAAGACAAGCATTCACAACTGTCTTAGCTTACTCCTAAGTTCTGAAATCGCTTACAAAATTTTGACAATGTTTTTTTTCGCGTGGAAAAGATAACATAAATTGACATAGAGTGGTTCGTCTTCTTGGAAAATAACATCTGGTGTTTGACATTTTTACAATAATTCGAGCAATAATGCAAAAAAATCATATTGTCACTGTAAATAATCACTTTATTTTTGTATCACAAACGCTTCAAAGGCCAAACCAGTTTTTCCGAAACTGTGAAACGTGCAGTGAGCACACGTGGCTAAGAAAACTTTCAGCTATCTTATTGGTCAAGAGACAGAAATATGCAACACGGTTATTTCCCAGCATCAAGCAATTTAGAGCAGAATGAAAAACAGTATAGAAATGAAAATTTGTTGGTAAATTTTACACAGTTTCTCGCAAGGTACGAGTGGTTGTCTTTAAAGCCTTGTTTTTGCTAATTGGTGATGATGTCTAAACCTTCATAACGGCTTGCTTATTACTATTCCCCAGTGACTGTCTGCGTTCCTTGTCGTGATCACGAAATTCATTTGAAGCAGAAGTTTTCTTGTTTAACTGGTGGTTTTGTTCAGTCAGTGGGAGTATTTCCAAACAGAAACAATATTAGTTTTAACATTTGGAAGCTTTTCAAATGACCTGAATTTTTTGAAGTTGTTAAGGTTTGGCTTGCATGTTCGTTGGTATGCTGTATGGAAGGTCATCCTAAGCAATACTAAACCCTAGCCTTCGTTCCATCTAACCAAAACTAGCGATAAATTACGAATACCCATTTCTTTCCAAAAGTCTCCAAAGATTCGTGTGTGTGTGTGTGTGTTTTGATATATATATATATATGATGAATTTTTAGTGGAATGTTATTTTTGCACACTTGCTTTAGTCTTCCGTGGTCTGAACTTCGTGTATCGGTTTGAGAATTAAGATCGTTATCGAAATTTATCTCCAGACGGGTGGAAATATTTTGACACAGAAGACTAAAAGACTAACAGACCTCTTTAGAATCCTCAACTCAAAGAACTTATCTATTTTTCATTGATCCAAGATGTCGCAGTTGTCTGCATGTCTCCGACATTAGTAATAGCCTTTGTATGTTGAGTTATGAGTTTATTATAAGGTCGCTGCTGTTTTGTGCATAGTTTGAGTACCTTAAGTATCGGAAATACGGTTTATGAATTGTATCCTGTTCTTATAGTGTTCTTAAAACCAACTCTCTACATGAATTTTAAAATCCCGGAAAGAGGTTTTAAAATGTTAGCTAAGTGTAGAAGTGCTTTCAAGGGTTAAGAAAACACATCTTGTACGTTGCAGGATATCTATTTATGTTATTATGTAGATACTGTATCGCGAACTGTGTCACAGGACCAACGCCAGAAGAGGATCACTCAACAATTGTCAACACTGATCGTAGCCTGATATTCCTAAAAGTTTTGTGTGAACAACCGAATACTTGCCCTGGCCCTTCTGCGAGGATGGTGATTTATTAAAAGGGGTTATATGTGAACAACCTACAAGGCTCATGCCGGAATTATATTTTAAAAGTATACGAGGATGTGACTTGGCCTGAAATGTTGCCATACCCTGCCGGTTATTTAAGTTTCCTCACTGACCAAATTTCTAACTTGGCTTCTCTCCACATTCACTTATGTTTTCATCCAATAAGATTTTCTCAAATCAGCTGTCATCTTTGGTTTACCTTTACTGGCCCAGGATCATTCAACTTATTTGTTTGTCTTTAAATCACTCACTGCCTAGCGGCCCTCCAGCTACGCAGGCTTTTCTTCAAATTAACTTACTATCTTGCACAAACTAAAATATTGTCATCATACACTGCATTCGATCCTGAAGCTATATATTTTCAGGTTTGAACAAAAATAGAGAATAGCACTCTTTCACCTCACGAATCTTTACCTTGTTGACATTTTCTTTTCCTTATCTGACGATGTTTTGAATCTACCAAAATGTTGAGTCTAAGATAAACCAGAGATTCAGGTTTCTAGCTATTTGGAAAAGCAGGCCATATATCTTTAACAGCTTGAAGTTCAGTAAACAGGTTTATACGCGGTTGTTTTCAATAGTCTATAACAAGGCTTAGAAAATGTTCTGGTTCTAGTAATGCAGGTGTGTGGTGAGAAACTTTTTTGCATTTTTTCAGTTTTGATGGGGGCCCCTGCTTCGACAGCTGCCATCAGATAGCGTCACGACACTCCCTTGACATTCAAAATCAAGTTTGACCTCCCAAAAATGTTCGAAATTTACTGATGACACTCCTTTCTGAAGTCCAAGCTCACCTTCACAACAGTACGGTTTTGACAATCTAGAGTTTTGGTAGAGCCAACTTTAATTTACTGACGATCAGATGAGCTGATGTTCTAAATCTGACTGAGGGAATAAGAATTTTATATTCTGCTCAGTTTTCCTCCGAGTTCGACGACTGGCCACTACTCTTTGGGAATTTGAGTTCTTGTGCAATTTTTTTTCCAGTTTGAAAGGTTGCTTGTGGCATCTCGATTTGTTTTATTATATATGAGTAAAAACTGAAATACATCAATCAGTGATCCTTCAAAAGCCCACTTCCGACTTTTCGAAATAGTCACCACGCTTGGTGGCTCGAAGCGACTTGTATCTCTTTTACTTTTTCTTTTGCTTAAATGTATTATAATATCATTACAATTTTACGAGTGACCCGCGAACAAGTCATAGAGAAAAGAGTGATAACAGAACAAGGCTTTTCACGCCACTATGCATCCTCTTTGAGAAATCGAAAGTGGACTTTTGTTAGAGTTCAATTTTTATCTTCATGGCTCGGAAATAACCAGATATCGCAACACTACTAATGAGGTGGAACAGGTATTTTAATGCCGAGACAGGTTAGCGTGCTGGCTTCTGTGTGTTATTGAGTTCGAAACTTTCTTAGTGACTAGTATTGGATCTTGCTTTGCTCTTTGTTTATCTTAAAAAACGATATCTTGTCACTGTATGGAACCTGCTGTTGACTGACGTACTTTATGCACGCTTCGTCTATCTTCCTTTCACAATATGGTCGCCTACTTGATGGTAATCTATACGTTGGTCTCCTTTGCCCCATTTTGGCGATGAGTCACGCAAGAACTGCAATCTAATGTGTGACAATTCATTATGAAAAGGTGAAATAACTGCCATGGTTTGAATTTTAGTTTATAAAGTGCTCAAGAAATGGAATGATTGTCTTAGTGAGCCTGAAGTAAACACATTATCAAGATTGTAATGTCATGCAGTTCACTGCGGATCCATAGTGACCACGATCATGACCATTACGGGGCATTAAAGATGCAAGCATGACAAACGATCCCTCTTCAAATGCTACTGAACTGTGGACAACTTAGACACAGTCATTTATGGTTTGAATGGGACTAGCTATATTGGGCTTATAGTGTATCTGAAAGCAAATATTCTTCATAAAACGTGCAAGGGGCTTTCTTCAGGAATATACTAGCAATTCAAGTGTTGCCAGGAGCTTCTTATAGAAACGAGAATAAAATGCCTTTAGATTTAATTGGTGGAAAATTCTGAAGTCTTCTTGGTTACCTTTGGAGGAGTCAGTTTAGAACAATCGTCTAGGCAACGGCTTAATGCGCCTCCACAACTTCACAAAAGCCTCTGAGTAACATTTACCGCGGAACCACTTAATTGGTATTCATGGAGTGGTAATATTTATACATTGATTAGGGATATCGATTGTGTTCAGCATTATTTGCATTGCCATTAGGCTTCCTGACTATACTAGTACCACCTGACATCGTCGTCAGATCTGTCCTCCACTTCATCTAGGTTAACAGCCTGTACGCTAGTCTTAGAGAATCTGCTGCCATAGGTATGTAATTTCTCTTCAAAAGTTTCATTAGAGATAACAGCAGTGGTAATGAGGGGTGGTTAAATCGAAAGTAGAGGCTATAATTTGGGCAAGTACAACATGTGTCTTGCATCAATCTTGCTACTTCTTCAGTTTGTCATGGTACTACTGATTTGAAGCACGGTTTTTGAGATACGCTGGTTATATTGGTTTGATCAACGAGCTACCATTTCAAATAATACACGAATGTTTAGGAACTTCGTATTCATTCTTTATCATGTGTTCGGTATGCCTCGTCTGTCATGGGCTTTCACGCTTGTTTTCGTTGGCTTTGTAAGTGGAATTAACTAAAAAAGAAAGAGCCGTATTGGACTCACTCGAATGGACCCATTTCAATGAAAGAGGTGTCTGCATAAAACGTTTGAGAGCTGAGTAGTTTTTCAATAAACACTTTTCTTACAAACAGCTAAAGAAGCGTACAAGCAGGTGTACTTTTGTCTTTCTGAGATGCATATGGTCTTTTGACAACTGATCATAAAGGTATTGAGGATATTAGCGATAGTCAGCGAGACAATTATTCTAAAGTTTCGGGGTACTGAATCTGATAGAACGATAAGTTCAGATTATAAATAGTTAACTTTTTTTAATATTCTGGTTGCTATTTGGTTGGAATACTGTCTTTCTGCCTGACAAAATTTGACCGGCGATAAGATAACCATGCATGCACCCTTTTTAAGCTTGTTCTCAGCTATTAGTTTATTCATTAGCATGAATACTAGTGCCATTGAAAAGTGCTGTCTCGAGAATGTTAAAAGAGCTGTTACTGATAATGACTTTGAAATGATATACTAGAAAGTTAATTAGCAGAACTTTACTAACTTTTGTATCAAACAAAAGGACTAAATGCCTAAGGCCACTTTCAAATCCTTCAGTATTACACTTAAAGGATTCTATTAATTCCGGCCACTTATCTTGGAGACATTACATTTCATGTACCTCTTTTGTTAAATAATCACTACGAACGTATTTAGTGGTGTTTAAGTATTTCCGGTCATCAACAGGTTTTATAAAGATGCTGGGTTTTTTCGTCCCTTAACGTGTGTGCGCCGCCTCTCAGGTGTTAAACGATCGCAGGTTAATTTGTCTCGTGTTTTCCCTGTTTGTTTGTTTTGTTTGTTTGTTTGTTTGTTTTTTGTTTTTGTTTTTGTTGTGTTTTCCTCTCTCTTTTTTTTATCTTTTCCACTTTTTTTCCTTTCCTTTCTTTCCTTTTTTTTCCTGCACAAGCAGCAAAGTGTATCTATGACCCGGCACCCTATCTACCAGCTGCGTTCGCAGTCTCCAGGAGCTAGCCCAGTTCAGCATGATTTCCAAAGGACGCTTTTTGTGATCTTGGTAGGAGGTGGCCCCATGTCTGCCGACATAAGCATCACGATCGTACTTTGATCAATTTAGACCTTGCTTTAGCATCCTCCTAACATCTTATAAGTAATACCATTATGATAATGATGAGCAAATTATAGTTCCAAAACTATTTTATTGTAGCAAAGATGCATGTTTTGGAAGAAAGAGAACACATCCTAGCGTATCAATAAATGAATATTGTGTCTGCTTTGAATTGTTTTTAACCCATCGTACCATGCACTTCAAGGTGTTGTTGATTTATTGACGATTTACAGAAGAGGATGTGATTGGCTTGTATAAACTCCCAAGGGGCTCGTAAAATAGAATTTGTTATATCAAAAAGACATTCTTGGGTAACTAGACTAGATTGGCGAAAGATCGCCTACTCGCTGTGGAGCAGTGTAATGACGGCTTGTTTACAACTGAACTGCATGCAGACGCAAAACCGGATTTTACGGCTTTCTGCAAGGTAAACATACCTTTTTTCACAGCTAAACACTAGAATTTAATGCGGCAGCAGCTGACTTGTGAAAAAGAACGCTAGCAAGAACGTTAGCGCCGACAATAAAATCTTAATCCTTCTATGGAAAACTGAAAGTTACGTAACCATTAATTTAAGTTAAATGAAAGTAAAATTAACAGCAGAATCAATGATACCAGAAGTTATGCACACTAGTGACGTATCACTTTCAACCTTGATCTGCCACTGATATATCCTTTTAAAGCAACTGTAGCTAAAAGGGTCCAAAACTTTCTATTTCATGACTTTTCGTTTAGTTCCTTTAATGGTTTGGTTGAGAAAATTTCAGTCTCAGGAAAAGTTTCATTGTGCGGGTGCTTCAGGTAGTCTGCTCAGGCGAGGCAACACTCGTTTGTTTCGATGGTTCACGTTTTTGTCACTGTGGTCGAAAAATATTGAGTGCTATGTCACAATTACTCATCTGGCGCCATGTCTGCGGCGCTACGCGTGCCGCGAAATGAGAATTTATGGAAAAGAAAGGTAATTTATTTAAGTAGGATGCCATTCTTACTCAATATTACTGTGTTGTTTAGCAATTAGAGAGAAACGACGTCAGTCGTCTTTGAGAAATGGCGTCATAGATTCATTATCATATGTGCTTGCCGAGCCGAATGAGCACATTAGAAAGACAAACATGGACACGTGTCTTAAACGTGGATCTGTTTATAGTATTGCCTTGCTACTGCCTTATTGAACCAATTCCATTTCACTGAGTATTCGGCTAAAAACAAGTTTGGAAGTTGTTCATTTCGCCAGTTTGGTAAATTTTACTCCATTGAATTAATTTCATAACAAGTGGAAAGGAAAAAGTAGTTTTCATTTTTTTGCGCCAATTCCAATTTTACTAGCGCATTCTTTTTTTAGCGGGAACTTTACTCACTCATTTCAAACCATCTTTTTGGAATAATCTTGTATTAAATGAAACAAACCATTTGTTACTTTTTGTTGAAGAAACTGGTTCATGCAATGAATCACGGGAACGCTACCAAAAAGACCTGTGTTAAAGTTGTACTATAGTTGCACCACCAAATTTTTTATTAAAAAATTCATTTGATAGATTTTCTATTTTTTCGAGTGTATTCTCGCGGCTTCTTCACATTTGCAAACTCTATAAACCAACCGGAATCAATACGATGTGGTGTAACCAATAAAAAACACTTGTGCTTTCATATTGTTCTATTGCACCAGTCGACTTAATCTGGACATTTTCTCATGTTATATTAGTTTCAAACTTGACCTCAACTAGTAGAATCCAAGCAACCAAAATTAACTCAACGACTATAGCGTTCTTTGATAAATAATCATCACCATAGTTAAGAGCGTGGGCGAGAGCTATTGTACTATTTATTAAAAGTTACTGCTCAACAAACTAACGCCCACATCGGAGCAGTTAGGGTATGGACCGTGCTGAAAGTATGTTGCAACTGTTCTTAATCAAAGACTACTAGTGGTTGTTTGCACCTCATCTTTGTCTTGGAGGATCATAAGGATCCATCTGCTGTCTTGAGTAATAGTTAAGGATACATGCCTGGATTCTGCGTAGGTTTTGTTTATCAGTGCCATCACACCCATTTCAAAAAATTTTGTGACGGCCAAAGCAACAAGCGACAAGTCGGGACCGAAAGCAAACTCTGGGTACTGTATTAGCTGAGTTTTCGGGCACGTTTGAATTTGCAGCCTGCCATACATTGTAAAAAGACTAAAATAAACGCGTCTCAGAATGGACGAACTACTGATAAAATTCACCCAAACGCTATGAGGCCTTGGCTTGTTGCTTTTAGCTGCGATGTTTTTTAAATAAGTGCTATCAAACATGAACTGACTGTCGCCTTAATGTCAAACTTAGAATCCTCCGCAGGGGCGGAATAATTTCAAAATAGACATCATAGTAAACTTGAAATTTACTTAAAAAAAAAAAAAAGACTGTTAAATATTAATCCAACTAACTTATGTTGACTCACCCTTGAAGTGTCACCTTAGCAATAGTCTCGCACTGGAATGGTATGCAGCAGTATCTGCCACTGGCAAAATATACAAAGTATCTATACCCTTCTCAATTAAAGTCTGATCACTCAAGAGCAAATTTCACCAGGCAGGACAACAACCATATCATTAGTATGTGACTTACTTTCTAGTTCAAGGGTTTTAATTTACTGCACAAAAGAAAGTGACTGAGAAATAGGACAAAGATGAAGACATTGTTTTCCAACTCTATGCATGTAAATTTGGATGAGATTGAGGTTTTTGTGCTAAATCTTTGAATCTATGTTCATAGATATAGTCTTACACATCTACAACTAGTACTCAGCTCTAGAACAGTCTTATTAAAAGGAGCTAGATGGTGCGTAAAATGTCCATAAAGGGCAACTAGCGACAGGTCAAAAGATTTGACATACGATTGTATTTGATTCCAATGCTGTAAAATATATGCAGGTTCAGAAGGCTCTATCTAGAATCTTCCAGTGAACAATCTAATAAACCTTTAAGTGCATTATGAAAACACAAAACATGGAACATTTTGCAATTACCATTTTGAGTGACAAAGGACATAATCGTTCGGATCCTACTCGTTAGTTTCCAACGTATTCCAGCTTTGATAAATGGCAACTCGTCAGTGATTTACTTCATAAAACTACCGTTAAGTAAATACGCATTTTCCATTGTGCAAAAGAAGCTTTTATTTTCATACTAGTACTACGTTTTTAAGTCCATTCTATTTGCGGTTAAAGATGTCTGGCATCCGAGCCGTTCCTTGTACGGCAAAATTTTCTGGCACACATATGAAACCCCACATGGAAAAATGCACAGTAATCTTTAACTTCAGTCGGATGATTTATCTACTCCTACAGTCTTCATCACTCTGTTTCTAAGGCAAATCGACCATAAGTTTCTTAACAATTAGTATTTCACAGCAACATATTCCAAAAGCATTTTACACCACGTTTCGGCACGCCCGGGTCGGCACGCTTTCGCAACCACAGTTACATGCCACTCTTTATGATACAGCCAGACATTTTTGGCAGATGCTATTTTTCGGTTTCCAGGATGCTGGGGAATAGTGTTGAATGTTAATGGTTTTGGAACTTTAAGGATCTTAAATGTAATTGTCAAAGATAATGGTCTATTCCCATAGTTTTTTAATTTAATTCGGTGGGAAGGTGAAGGTAAAATTCATGCTGAATTACCCGGATACACACATACAGCTGTATTTGTTCATTTGAGTGGGCATCGGATATGTGAAGGCAAATAACATCCCACGGGCTACAAAACAAAACGGATGCCGAGAGAACAAATAGTAGGATACTTAAGCTTAGCAGAAAGCCACAGGATCGCAATTGATTTATTCACAGTCTTCAGAGCACCACAATGGCACATGTCAGGTCATGTGACCAAGGCTGATGCCTTAAGCAGAGATGCACTGTTCTGTAACTCATTTATTCACGGCACCTCTCACTGATACAGGTCAGCTCAAGTAGACCAAGCACAGAGAAGACCCAGAGGCTATACACTTAGCTGCAAATGGATTCAAGAATCATTTTCTTGTGGGTCCATGTGATCATTATTTTAATATCGATAACGACTTCCATAGGGGGAAAGGTAAGCAAATGAACATGTTAGAAGAAAAAAAGCGCAAAATTCCTTCTTGACAATGTAGTTTTTGAATCTTCCAACGTAAAGATATCTTCTTTCGATGTAGCATTAGTCAATTGAGCTATTTTTGATATTTGCTTAAAGGAAGTATGGTAAAACCCGTTGATGTTAGGCTCCGGTGAGACGATTAGCATTTTTCTGTTTGTGCGTTGCTATGAATCACACTCGTTTTTATAAAAATCAATGATAATAATAATGATAGTAACTGTCTACACTTGACAGGCAGAAGCGTGCCGAAAATCAACAGGTTCGTTGTATCAGTATCATTGTGGATTTGTCATCATCGTTCATGAAGTATGGCCCAGTGCTATGACTTTTAGCAGTGAAGGCCACTGCATGGTTCCCCTCCGTTGATTATCATTTTGTTGTCAAATTCCAGCACAAAAGAGAAAGGCTGGTTTGAATAGCTGATTTTATGCACATTTGAGTTGTAGATAATGAAAATTGCTAGATTTGTTATTGTTTGTTAACAGCACTTCAGTTTTGAATCAGCTAGACGCTCAAGTCGGCCTGACAAAATATACATGGGACTATTCACAGGTGTTTATTAAAGTCGAGGAAGATTATTCTCGCTTCTAATAGAGTGTAATATCTCTCGACAGAGAAAAAAGCAAGGATTTAAGCCTCATGTATCACACGTGGCGGTCGACCGAACGAATCCGGAGTCCGTGACACGTAACGTAATTTTGAACTCGCTAACAAATACCGTTTCTAACGAAAATAACTATGGAATCCTTACAAAAAAAAGACTAAAGGGGAATCGACGAACTGTCAAAGGCCTAAGACGACTAATCCAGAAAAAGAAGAAGATTCTAAATGAAAAAAAGAGGAGAAGAGTTCTAAAAAGACTTCGAAAGGAGCTTGCGCGGCTTAAGAGTTTAATGGTAAGTACTTTGGCATGGATTAGTTTTGCTGTCAGTTTCTACTGTTTGCTAAAAGATTGGCACCACGCTTCAAAACATGTCAATATCATCGTCATTGCTTAGAAATTAATCAAAGCCCACGAGACAACTGAAGATTTATTTCGTGGCGGACCTCGGATGTGATTCGTTTAGCGAGGCACAGAAGAACTAATGTTTGGACCCAGTGTCGCGTGCTGAGGTTATCAAAGCAGCTTCCTCCCAATTGCTAAAATTGGATTTTAATTGCCCCGGAATTCCCTGTGGTGAGAACTGTTTATCATACATAGATGAGAACATTATGTCCCTCCGCTGCATAAACAAAAGGACTCTAAATCTCAGAGAGAAGTAGAATATTCCATTGAAGTCATTAGCAAAGTAATAGGAAAAAGAGTGTCAAATGTGAACATCAGATTAAAGCCTGGAGATTCATAAATTAGATAGAGAATACAAGGAATAGCTGTGGTTTTGATAGCTTGGATTCCGGGGATATTTTCCATTAAGATTTTATCTGTTAGTGCAACGGAAAGTCATTACTAGAATACCATCACTAACAAGATGATTGACTTCTTCCTAAGGAGAGATCCTTCTGGCATTTTTGGATTTAATGTTTAAAGATAATTTGCCTGGAGCAAGTTTTATGGGTTAACTCTGACCAGCCGTACGCTGTTAGATATTTTTGCATTTTTCATACAAATCAATAGGGAACCTATTGCGCAATTTTATTTGATAAAAACTTGGTGTACAACGTCGCTTTTCTATTATGTTAAAATACAAAAGATCGCAAGTCTTTGGTCAAAATATTAATACCAAGTAATTGATGAAGTAGGTTGTGGGCGTGAAGAACGTGCCAGTCATTTATATATAGTATGGACGATTACACTCCAGTCCATCAAGTTATCAACCAAAATAATAACAAAAACTAGGTAGACGTCGCATATACTCATACATATATATGTATACTTCCATCAAAATGCTACCGAACCCTTAATTTCTCAACTGGTTCGAATCCCGATTGCACGACTGATTTTAATTATTGGGGCTCATTGAATAGACATAAATTGGCATCAACTAGTTAGCTTTTTTCTAATGTTGACTTAATTTTTCGAACTAATAGAATCTAGGGCATGGTTTAATACAATAGTCAAGACATCCTGAAGAGACTTTGATCTTGTGTGTATTTTATCGCTGCCAAGTTGTTAAAATAGCTATCTTTAAATAAAGCCATCGTTTTCTCAGACTATTTCAACTGGTTACTATAAAATATTAAGTAACCGCGAATTAAGGTCCATTTATCTATAAAAAGTATCGGTTACAGTTCTACCATCCCAATATTAACTCAGCAACATCATTAGTAAAGATACATTTTCCTGACTGAGATCTTTTGCTTAATGTTTCCATGGATTTCTTATCACAAACTCCAAGTCCAAACGTAGCTAATCTTATCTTCCAAGTGTTTGAATTTCTTGACGCGGAAGGTGACAATGAGGGACACTTAAAACTTCAACGAGCCTTGTGATTTTAGTGAGTGATGCTGCAAGTGCGCACCTTTAATACCTGTTTAATTAGTCTAATCTCATTAGCACCAGTTTAAGTACTTGGTTAAAAGGGTTACAAGTAAATTACATCCGCGCCACTTTTCAGACATTTCCGTTGCTAGTAATAAAAGCTTAGAGGTTCTGATACCACGCTCTCAGTTTACTGGAGCAAAACGAAAGCCTTCCTTCCATTGAGAGGAAGCTCCAATATCATCGGCTTACCAATTGTCACATAATTGGGTTTTCTCGTTCATGGACTGTTCGCGTTAAATTCAGCTTGTTGGAAGGGTATTAAAACAAAGAGGATATTGATCCATTGCCAACGGAGCTGTTCGTGCTGAGAGCCTGCAGAGTTCTCTGAATGAAAATGCAAATATTTTGGTGCAAGTTCCAAAGGGCGAGTATCCCACGCGTTTGCCAATATAACCAAAGTTGATTATCTAAAGCTAAAAACTTCAACATCAGTTGTCTATAGCCCCTAGGTTACCTGTTCTCATCAGTGACGATCATTTGCCGATATTGGTGGGATTTTAAGCTTATAAATTGACTTGATTACTATAATATGGCCTCTTGCTCTGCTATTCCTATATTCTTGTCTCACAAAAGTAGAGTTATAGTATCGCTGGGCTAACACCAAATAGTTAGGACTTCCCACCTGAACTTCTTTTATTGAATTTATTTATTTAGCACAGCTATTTTGGTTGCCTCTAAGAAAACATCGATTTATTTTGATCCAGCTTTATTAAATACTTTAGTAGGAGGTGTTCTCCCATGCATAAATGCAGCAATTCGACCTTGGCATCAATCCGTTATATATCATCCTCATATTCATCAGAAATAAGACGAAAATTATTTTTCAATATACTTAAGTTCTTTCCATTTGGCTATCAACATTTCCTGTTGTTGAAAAGCTGCCAGGTCTCGATGTGTTTGTCTTTGTTTGTTTTCCTGTGTTTATAAAATTCGTTGATGCTTCCCAGGCTGGGAAAACTGATATATAATTCTCTATACATGAAATCTATGGCTTTCATTTTTATTTGCCTGCTGCATATTCTTCAAACTCATAAACTAAATCTCAATGCAATGCTCTTACAATTTTCCAGTATAATTCTCGGGTCCAGAGTGGGAACTTTGACATTCAGCAGTGTTAAATTTAGCACTTTTCCCCGGTCCCTGGGGAAAGATTTGTTGTTATTTGCTGTTTAAATTATTAAAGGTGCTGCTGTTAAAATTGTTAAAACTGTTGAAATACGCGTTATGTTCCCCGTATCTTTCCTCATTCACGTTGTTAAATGCGCGTTCAATCGCCGGTCTACCCTCATTAAATTCCCCACCCTGCCCCGGGAGTCGGGGTCGGTGGTATCAATTGCCTAGTGCACAATTTCCACACACAAAAGATAAATATAACACATTAAGTAACTCAAAATTGGAATTTGTATTCTGACCTTTCGTGGAAAGATCGAAAATGTCCACTTTTGACTTGCTTTTGCGTGTTATTATTTTCTATATCGATAACAAAAATGAAAACAAGCAAAAATACATTAATCCAGCCGTGACTGAAGGCATTGTGAAAGTATCTCATGAATCATCTGGTCGACTGCAAACAAAATTGAAGTCTGAATAGAATGTTTTCACAAATTGGCGTCAAAAACAACAAAGAAATTGAATAGACCACTTATGTCAAATTCTGTTGTTACTAATGAGGAAAGATACGACCTAGATATAAATTTTTCAGGAGTATTAATATATCTTTGAAAGTGGGTAGCACTGAGCTGCACGTATTTTGGCGGCACCTGTACATGTAGAATAAAGCGTTCTCTTTTTTTCACTAAAGCTACTTTTGAATTATTGCTTGAAAGACCAACTCAAAGTTCTGTACAAATAGGAATCAAAGGACGCAGTGCTCTAAGAACTTTGGGGCATTATGTAGTTTTAACAGTCAAACTGTTCGTTGGTAAAGAAAAGCACTTCTCTTTCTTCGTACGCCGTCGGGGGTGTCGTGCGATCTTTGTGAAAACAATCTGAATACCATAAATAGAAGCAAAATGCCGGTTCTAAATATAGAACCTAAACGTAATGAAATTTGTCACCTTGCGGGGCGAAAAAATCCTTTGTTTGTGTAAAACTGGGCTAGTTTTTGTTCACTTCCTTCCGGTTCAAAACTTAAACGTGTTAAGGAGGTACACAACAGTACAGCGTACGATTTAATTTTGCTTTACTCGGGTATTGGTCGGACGGGGTCATGCAAGTTAAAGTGTATTCACCATCATTATTGTTTTATTAATTTTCTTTTCAAAAATGAAATTTATACCCCTGACTGTTCGTTTCGTGGGGTCGCTGTTATCTGGGTTACCATGCGCTGCTAACACAGGAAGCCCGCAAGCGGAATTAACCATTGTCTCTTTTTCATTGACACAGAGAACGTCAAGGAAAAAATGTAAATCTTCAAAAGACTGCACTATGAATGAGTGTTGCTTGAAGTTTAATCAAAGAGGATATGGTAGATGTAAAAAGCGACCGAAACTACAGCAAAGATGTAAACCTGCTTTATTGGTGAGTCAGGATTGTATACAGCTTGTCGAGCTTGTTTTTCTCAGTTAAGCTATTAGCCACCTATCCTTCCCTTATTACCCTTTAAGCTTATTTGTTAATAGTTACGGATTTTCCTGATATAACGAACGCTGTCATTGGCTGAAAGATGATCACGTGGTATTAACTAAATCTAAATGTATCCTGAGCGGGAAATAACAACTTATTTCCCGGTCGGGATACAAGTAGCACGTGAAAAGGAAAGGTACGGGATAAGGCTAAAACAATGGTCATCAGACGGGACCCGATTTAAGGAGAAGGGGTGGTGCTGCCCGGTACCCACCACCTCTGGGACCTGAATTTTGTATTCAAATATCTCCATAAATAAAAGTTTATCTGCAGAAGTTAATCTATCATCTGCTTAATTTTATGCTATACGATGTGTTTATGAGTAGAAATAGTCACTATGGACCCCCAGGATCAAGCAATTCAAGGGATACTTGAGTGGGGGGGGGGGGGGGGGGGGGGGGGGGGCCGGGGGCGCCCCCCGCTAGGAGGGGGGAGGGGGG
>JAAAQI020150788.1:0-10776 GCA_011800005.2 Stichodactyla mertensii
ATTCCGACAAACTGTGAAACTGAAACTGCTGGCATTGAACTAGAATCAAAGGTCACTGTAGCCTGATTATATGGGATATGGTATATACGGTTTTTGAGCATAAAATGCATTAAACTGCTTTGGGAAATGTCCTCCATCCATGTAGTTGATATCGACGTCCCGCGCGAATGAGAATAAACGTCAGCGTTCTGGTTGCTTTCGGGGCTCGATTACAAGCGTTGACAACCAGTGTCAGAATTTATCTTTAATTTTTTTCTGATTTATCCGAAATTCCTGCCCAAAATACCTACTCCAGCCATAGAAAACATTATATTTTAAAATTATGTTTAAATTTAGTGTTAACATTAATTTGGTTTAAAAAACTGAAATCTCTGAAAAAAACAAGTCCAAAGTCCAATCCAGCGTTCACAACATTCCCCAACAAAATAATCCCTGTAAAAACTAGCATTATTGATGACATGTCAGTCAATGATATACAGGGATTGTATAGCACATAGACAAACTATGTAATTCTTAATTTGGTGGTGAAAAGGTTAAACATCTTTATGGAATAAAATCAAAAATTAAACGAGACTTACCTGTAAGTTGAAGTTTGATTGATTCTGCCGAGTCATCAGAAATCACGTGAGAAAGCACTAGCCGCCCGAGTGGTAAGTCTTTAAAGCCATGAGTGTGTCAAATCAGCCTGTTAGCACAAGAACTTCGGGTAAGCGTGTAGGTAGCCATACTGGGTGTGGCGTGACTTCTTGCGCTGATGATGACTCGGAACACGATTATTAGTATTAGTACCAAGCTCAGGGCCCCTCAAATCTGGCAGATTTTCCAGTGTGATGTTACATCTCACACATGGAAGACCCTGAGGTCCATGTTTACCCACTGGACCTTGGGGTCCCATTGATTCCTTTGGTCCTCTTTGCCCTCTTAGCCCTCTTGGACCTCTTCTGCTTCTCCTTCCTCTTGGACCCGAGACACATCTTTTGGTTCTTGGCATATATATGTATCCTAATAATTTTCTCTATTTGCTGTGTTATTTCTTTACGGATCTTGTGCTCACCTGTCTCAGTGACTGAGAAATGATTAGAATACATAATAGGAACGCCTTGACCATGATCTGATCGTTTGATTCGGTCGTGTAAGAGAAATCAAACCATAGGAGGGTTAGTTGGTATGTACTCTCTACGGTGATTTAAAGTAAAGTAATAATCAATCGAAAGTATTAAATATCAGTTTTTGATCAAAAATTAATTAAACATTAGAGAAGCAATAAACTCAACAATAATATTTCTGAGGATCAAATAACGTGATAGCAATGATATCGGTTTTGAATTCTGTATCTTAAAAAATGTCTTTTACCACTTATCACCGATGGAACGCCATGCATAATGAACGAAACTGAGGTACTAAAAGGTTCAGTTGCTTCCTAATTGCTGGTGTGCCGTGCTTAACGCGTGCCACAAAATAAAAGTTCAAATGTAAATAAGAATTTCTTTTTTATTGCCTTCTTTTTCTGACCATGTTAAAAAATAGTGAGATATCCTTAACCGTAAAGCTCTAAAAGAATTTATATTTCTATCTGCAATAAGTTTGATGTTGATTTACCCTTGAGTTGAGGTTCTGCTGTTTCTTTCTGTTGGTCCCCCTCATCCTTACATTCCTTGGTTTGCTTAATAAGATAATCAATCTGTTCGCGATGTGAGTACATCGTCCACTGGACATGAATCAGGCAAACAACACAAGCCAGAAAAATGACCAGAGTGAACCACGGAAGAAAGAAAAAAGTGTGCTCTTTACTTTCTTTCATGACAACTACTATTACTTAAAGTTCACTTTACTGAGCTTTCCAGGTGCCTTTTGCTATGTAAGTTCGTTTTCCAATGTTATTACGTGTTTCTCAAAGATAGACTTGCATGGATGTGCAAGAAAAACCGAGGGAAATACGCTGTCTAAAGGACTGTTTTTGCCAGAAGCAACAAAATTTGATAGTTATTATGTTTCTACATGTGTTCAATAACGTATTTGAACCTTAAACGGCATAGCCAGTCATAGGTTTCTGAGTATTTATCGATAATACTGTCGTTTCTATTAGAGTACAAATAATATACCCGTGAAATAGTTAGCTACCTAGAGTGATAGCACTTAACCCGTGAAATGGTTATTAGTCTAATAAAGATTAGTAGACACCAATTCCATTGTTTTCTTTGGTGTCTAATTGTCTATTAGACTTTAATTATTAGTTTCTGTTTCACGGGTCAAGTGCCATCACTCTAAATAGTGCTAATTGGTACTAATGCTAACTTTGAAAGATAGGAAATTAGTCGAGCATTAAAGAATTACTGGAGCGTGTATAGCTAGTCTAACATTCGATGCGTCTTGTCTTGATTTTAACTCCTTTGAGAAAAATAAGATGAATAACCAACGATTTTCATTTGCGTCTGTGTCTTCAGTTTATTTTACTAACTACTTTTGAATGTCGTCTTGACGTTTTGGCGTGACAAAATGAAATTGGGTAGCCAATCATCATTTACGTCTTGTGTTACGGCTGACTAAAATCTTGACATGGTTCAGTGAATTCCTATTTAGTACTAATTAGTGCTATTGGTAATCATTTATAAATAATTTGAACAAATACATTTACGATGCGTGATATTAGTGCAGGGTGAACAGATTAGAATTTCTAGGTGTTTTTTGTTTGTTTTTGTTTTGTTTTGTTTTGTTTTGTTTTTATTTCACTTGTTGTTTGTACCAGATAAACACCAAAGGTTTGATTAGATCTGCATTAACTTGCCTCATAAAATACTTCTATGTCGTTAGGAGTAAACAGCGAATAACCAGCGAAGAAAGAGCATTCGGTGTTATAAAAACATCCAGAGGGAGGCCGGTACGCGAAGCATTTTGTGTATGAATTACTGTTTCTAATTGCATGGTTCGATATGTGAACATCATGACCATTTCCAAATGTAGGCCCGTAAGCCTTTCCCCAATAGAGTGCGTTTTCATTTTGATTTCCTGTAAGTGTCAGTTTGATTGGATAATATCCTTTGACATTAAACAGTGAAAACAAAAAGGAGCTCGTCGATGAAACATAGATGTCACTTTCTGAAAAAGATAAAAAAAATCTCAGTGCATGTTGAAAAGCTATTTTGTAATATTTTAGAAGTTTTTCATGCTATTTTTTGCCAAATATTTTTTATATATATTTCAGTTTAACTTACTGTGCCATGATTTTTCAGCATATCCTCCAAAAATGTATTTACCAACACGAACTATTGTCACTGTGGGTCCCTTGCCGTCACATTGTGGGTGGAATGTAGTTGTTACATCCCATCCCTCTGATGCAGCATGCCAGCACCTGACCCAACGACTTGTACGTGGATTCTGGAGGATAGGGACCAGAAAACCTTTGAGTGCCTTTAAATATTTTTCATTCCCATGCTCACGCAATATCGTGGAAATAATATACCCTAGGAGGAAAAAAGTTTTTTAAAATGTTAAGAAAATTGCCTTTTATACAAGATAATCAAGAATTTACAATTCCCGGCGAAACAATTGCTCATGGCTTCAAAAATATATTCCAAACATACAATCCAGAATACTCGCAGGATATGGCTGAATTTTTAATCCACTATCATCATTTTAGACCCTTTTAAAGGCGGAGACGAGATAAAACCTACACACGCCTTGTCTGTAGCGATCATCAAAAATCATATTTTATTTTTCTGGCTCTCAAGATGTCGGCGGTGAGAACCCTCTATTGGGAGACGAACACACACCATGAAATACTGTATCTAGTGTTTCTTGATGGGGCAAGGTCAGTGTTGGTGGATACTCCGGCGTTCACGTTTATTCAACGAATGCCATAAATATTGATAACTGCATGATAACAGCAGAAATACAGGATGCTACATGGGCACGCGGAGGTACGAATTTTATCTTCGAGTGTTGATGATCTCTCTCACGAGTGAGCGCAGAGCACTAAATATCAAGACGAGAAGATCAAATTCGTACCTATAAGCTGTCATTTAATGGTCGGTTTATATTATAGATATTGATGAAATATCCAGGATCAAAGAGGAATTTTAATACCGATTGTTATTGGTTTATAGGATCGTCATGGCAACAGTGATATCCTTACAAGTGAGTGAGTGTGAAAAAACTATATCTTCATTGTGTACGACGTTTTAGAAACAGGAGAAATCCTAATATTTCATCGATATCTATATAATAAAAATGAAAATTATTATTATGTACTTAGCTCCACTCTCAAGTGCATCACAGCAGTAATCTCCCGGTAAGCATTGGTGGCTGTGCAAGTATATGTGCCCTGATTTTGCATCTTGACCCTTCTGAATTCAAGAGTCCCATTACTGTGTACCATAGCATTGGTATTGCCTTTTGGTTGGATCCAGTTTAATCCAACTGCATTAGCAGCTTGACAAGGTATCCGTACATCTTTGCCTTCTTCAACAACGACGTTTAATGGTGGTAACTGGGTGAAAGAGAGGGCAAGTAAAACTGTTAACTGAGCCATTGCTTTATCTGTATTCAATTTACTCGTTGCCTTACAAATGTATGTCCCACTATCCATGACAGACAAGTTCTTCAGTGTTAAGGCACTCGATACCAGGAGCTTTTTTGATGAAAACCCAACTCGTTGTTCCTGCATTATTTTTAGGGTGACTTGGTATCGGCCTGCTGGTAGAGAGGTGAAGCAATTTGACCAGGTCACATTTGGTTTTGGATCCCCACTCGCCTCGCAATTGAACGTCGCTTCAGATCCTTCTTCTATGATAATCGCAGACGGCCTTTTGATTATTTTTGTCTCTTCTGAGAAATGTAACAAACGGAAAACATTAAAATTTGGTTACCACGTTTTTATCTGAAATGGCAAAAAAAGATGGCTAAAACCTTTTTAATAGTTAATCTTTGTAGCCATCATTTTTCAGTGCCATTCAGGAAAAGAAGAAGAAGGAAAAAAAAAGTATGGTACATTGATACTTCATATGACGTTAGCCCTTTTTTGTGTAAACCAGAGATCAATACACCAAATCAATTAAGGTTTCCTATAATGTTTGTTGCCCCATTTGAGAATAAGATACTTTGCTTGAAGATCGTCCATATTAAGGTAGTTCCGGACCCTTGGATTTCGTTAATGAATTTTCTTAAAAATTCTGTTATTTAAAGATCATTTTTAGGCAATTCAAAAACCGAGAAAAAAAGAGGGGGTCACCGTATTGGTTATAGAACTATGCGATGTCGTAAAACTAGGTATTTTTGATGATTGGCGGTGATTTTGCTCAAATAGGCTGTATTCAATATAGTCCACAGATTGTAAACGGTTTCAGCGACCAAAATCAAATCACTGTTCCCAGTAATAACTGAAAGGTTATTCTAGCATATTGTTTAATAAAAATGTTTTAAGTGAGTGTAAATATGGTTGAAAGTAAAATCTAGAAGCAAAATTCTACGCAGTTAAGAGCCTCTAAATGCGTAGAGGGTTGTAAAAATGGGGAAAATTGACGATGATCTCGTCAATAGACATAGTATTTTTATTTTCTACATGGCAAGAATAGTAAATGAAGCCTTAAATAAAAGGGAAAATACAGGGGGTCACCGTATTATTTCAAGAGTTAGAGAGCAACAAAAGAGAAAAGTCTTCGAAAACGAATCCCAAATACAACCCGATTGGGGGATATTCTCGCTGGCCTTTTAGATCGATAAAATTCTTTAAATTCAAAAATTGAGAATAAGCACCTACTTTGCACGGTGCACAATAGTTTTTTATAAATCTTTTTCGACAGTTTGGTCGATAAAATATTATTTTTCTGCGCTAAAACTGGGGTTTCTACGCTTTACAATCGTTGGCACACTAGTGCCCAGACTCCCCACGTCAAAACCAATATTCTTTAATAAAAGTGCGCGCGCTCAGATGTGGGCGGGGGATGCGTAGTAGCAAGGGTCAGGAACTGTCTTAAGTGTATCTTCTTAAGCGTTAGAAAGAAAAAAGAAAAAATAGCCAAAGGAATGACACGTGGTCTAAAATGGGAAAACGTTATCCCCAAGGTGATTTGGTCTATTGAATGATGAAATCATGCCAATAGATAGTATCCTTTCCCTAGCCCTTCTTCCCAAAACCCAAGCAATACATATTCAGAAGGGGTTATCAAAACAACCCTATGAAAAAGTTCGTCCAATTAATGGGTGAACGTGCCTAAGCACTAAGAACCGCATTATGATTAGACTTGACATTAGAGAATGAAAAAACATTTGTTACCTTGCACGGTAAGGCTAGCAAAAGCTACCTTAGTTGAACCATGAATGCTTGTTGCTATGCATTTGTAGCTGCCTTCGTCACTTTTCTTAACGTTTCGTAAAAGCAAGCCTCCATTATTGTCAACAGTATGGCGACCTGCTGGTAAAGGCGAGTGGACCTTTTGCCAAGAAAAACGTGAGTTCGGATAAGCTCTTGCTAGACAGTAAAAAGAAGCAATGCCGCCTTCACTGACTGACACAGATTTCGGGATGATCAAAACATTGTTGGAAGAAACTGATGAACTAGAATTACCCACTAGCACTGATGGTCTTGGCGAATTACTTGGAACAAATTTATCTGATGGCCTCTTGCTGATGATCGTAAAATGGCACTTTGGACACGGAGGCCCTGGTGGTCCTTGCTTTCCTGTTGGTCCTTCAGGTCCCATGGGTCCTCTTGGGCCTCTTTTCCCACGTGGACCTCTTTTTCCAGGGGGGCCTTTCTTTCCTCTTGGACCTCTAAAACACATCATCTGGGTATTCAAACATCCTTTACTTTTTAAAAAGGCCTGTATTTGTTTGGATATTTCGTTTGAGAAATTCGACACCATACCATGATTGCCTTGTAAATGAGTTGATCGCTTCACTACCTGATGCTTATCTTGAAATTAAAAACATATGTATAATCATGGAATTGTCCATTTCCACGACCTATTTACTACCACTACTGGAATGCTTTGAGTGACTTTTTAACTAAGCAGCATGTTTAGATGACAAGAAAACCATATACACACAAATTAAATGAACTTGTCTGTCTTGCAAAGATCAAAAGAGGGCTTAAAACGACTGCTGCAAATTGGCGTAAAGCTTGTATTTTGTTACTAGTGACTTTTGCTCTGTACTCTCAGCGGTCTTTGTGTTCAATAAAAGTAAAATGATTGCTCATGCGTTCTTTATTATTTCAAATGATTTGGTTTTAAGATGTTTTGGCTTTATCGTTTCTAGTTTTCCGTTGACATGTTTTTTCAATGTCGCTATTTACCTGAAGATCGTTGTGTTGGTATTCGATACTCTAAATGCCAGAAGTTGAATCTTACCTTCAAGTCCAGATTTCTTTAACCGTTGGTAAATATCTTCTTTCAAGTCTATTAGTTCCTTGATTTGCCTCATAAGATAATCAATCTGTTCGCGATGTGAGTACATCGTCCACTGGACATGAATCAGACAAGCAACACAGGCCAGAGAAATGACCAGAGTGAACCAAGGAAGAAAAACACGTCTGTCCTTTTTGTTTTCCTTCATGACATGGACTTGTTTATTTCCTTAACTTGAAAAAACTATCCTGATTCAAGTGCTCCTTCGAAATGAGAATCTCGGATAATGCAAGCAATCGGGGAAAGCCTTAAAACAAGATGCAATAACATTCCCTCTGGCAGTATCATGTGGCAAGTTATGATGAGTTATGACAGGTATTTTAATATATGTGGTTATCAAAACCGATGAATAAATGGTTTATAAATTTAAACATTTTTTCCAGGGCATAGATATACCTTACTCAATGATTCAGTTAAAACATTCGAAACAAACCAAAGAAGTATATTTCATCGTTTTAATTTATTTTAATTTATTTTTGACACCTCTTGACAGACAAACAATGCATCTTCAATAACAGATTAAGGGGGTCACGTAATCGCAGAATCCATATGATCGTGAAAAACATACCTTAAGGGCATCTTTTGACCCATGTAAGGGAATCCAGAATCCATGGAAGCTTGACTTTTGAAATTCGGAATCCACGACTTCAAATCGGGAATCGGGAATCCGGAAACCAAAGGAATTTGGCTTTTAGATCCAGAATCCAACACGTGGATCCGGAATCCAGCACTAGGAATCCAGAATGCACCTTTTGGGAATTAATAATAATATATATATATAAATAAAATCATATATAAATATAAATTCAATATATGAATTACAAATATTAACACCAGTAGATAGCGATCTCATACATTGTCATCGCCAGAAATTACCGGCACCGACATGCGCTTTGACTGTTGTAAGTTACGCAAGTTATGGAACCTTTTTTTAACCTATTTATGACCCGCGCGATAAGCGCTTAGGCCATAAGGCAGTGGAAAAGAACTCGGTCCATAGCTTACGGTACGGCCTTTCAGTTCTGTTAATAAGAGGTGTATTCACATTTAGACGTCTACTGAGACTTTTCATGCGACGTCACGCTTGCGAGAAATTTGTTTTATTTGAAAAAGGGGTTTACTTTAATTAAATAAAAGATAGTAATAAAAGAGGGAAAGTTCGTGAAGATTGCACGTAAACTATCGAAGGTAGAAATATTTACCTCTTCTCTGGATTCTGAAAACCTTCACGAAACTTCACATTTACTAATATCTGTATGACAAATTTGACTATAAACTCTTTTTTCAGATAAAACAAATTTTTCAACCGCGACGTCACAGTGAAAATCCTCGATATAGCATTGGTACAAAGAATTATGTTTGGGCCTTTGTGGTTATGAATTTCAAGCCAAAATGAAATATATCTTTCTTTAGAGGCATTTTAAAAATCTTCCCTCACAATATATATTTCAAGCTATTGCCTTAAGGTTACTGGCTACTGATTGGATTTTATATTTAACTGTTTTAAAAATAGTGTTATTTTTAACGGAAATTTAATGCTAATTTCAAATGTGAACAGAAAATTAGGAAGTTCCGAACTAGTTTTTGAGATAATCAAGCTTGAACAGGATCCAGGGGTTGCAGGGCGTGCGCAACCCCCTGAGATGAGCGCTTTAAAGTCAATTATGACTTTATTATTATCTATTTTTGGTGCTTGAGTCCTTAACACAAATAGTGCACCCCTCCCTCAAAAATATCCTGGGGGTGCACCCCCCTGAAAAAATTTCTGGATCCACCCCTGATGAATGGATGGGTGGTTATAAGTTTTGGAAGCGAAAATCTCGTTAGCCGAAGTGAGTAGGAAAAAAGTTAAAGCTCAAAAGATTATGTGGGTGTACGAAGACAATATTTGTACATCAGATGTTAAAAAAACTGGTTGATATTTCTACAACATGATATAAATACCTTTAAGATTACGCCAATAACTTTAAGATTATTATGAAAATACCTGGATTCGGCATATTAACCAGTGCCCGGAAAAACGTCCCATCAAGTCGAGCAGAAATTAGTACAAAACTTCATTTTTTTTATAAGTTCTAATATTTAACTTTTTGAAAAATTTTGATATGCATAGATTTTTTGGAGATTTTTCAAATAAGCACATAAAAAGTATATGTTCCAGTGCAAAATTTGAGGTTTTTACCTTCTTGAAGTTCACTAGCACGTATGGTTCTTCGATCTTTTTCAGTAAAATTCCTAAGGTTACCTTGGTAATTCGGTAGAAATAATGCGCGCGCATGTTTGTGGGCTCAGAAACTCGATTCAATAGTAGCCAGCCAGCTTAATATAACAACCAACTCCACTCGAGTTAGAGAGACTGAGCTGCTGTGAGACAAAAATGTGGAATGTCATAAATATATGGTCATAATTATATGAAGACTCATTATTTAGTTTAGCTTCTGACATACCTAGAATGCTAAAATAGCGTTGAAGATCAACTGACATAAGCAACAACTCATCAAGATTAGCAGCTAAACTTCTAACTGATTACAATGCAAGGCAGTCTTCCTGTTTCCCGCCACAAATCAAATAGTAGGCCAATTGAATCTAGTCCTTTGTGCTTTTCCCTTCAACTGAGTTTTATCGTGATGTATTTTCCGCAGTTGCAGTTACGCATCCGATATAGCGATGTCAAAAACATTTTTGCACTATTACAACTATTTTAAAAAAGAATGCTGAAGGTTTTGTTGTACGCTGAATGTTGCATACCAAGGCCGAAATAAGAAGTCGCTTCTTACTCGAAAGAGCGATGAAAAAAAAGTTTTGCAATAATTGCAAATTTGTCTGTTGTCAATTTAAATCCGCTCTGAAAGCAATGGCCTGGAACACCTTAAGCGTTCAGTGACCCTGAACAACGCACTAGGCACAACGCTCTGGAACAGGAAGCGTTTCTATGACGCACCTCTATCCATGACACACCTCTGTCTATAAGAGAACTTGCAAGTCGGAAACTTGGCAAACAGGTGCTACTAAATGTCATATTCATATTATTATATTTGAATCAAAACATAAAAGTTTATAAAACTTTCGTAAAATAAAATAAAAAACCGACCTACAAATGGTTTATCTGTTTTGCAACTATGGGAGCAAAGCCAAAGTCTGCGTTTGCGGTAAGACAATTCTGTGAAACACATACAGGAAGCTAAGTCCGGCAAGGAACCAAATAGCGGTCACGTTTACTACAAATTACGGGCTCACAGCCATTGCACCTGAACCATTATGACGTCAGGTGAGAAATATTTGTTATTTATCAATTTACACGGTTTTCTTTGTTATGCATAGGGCTTTATTTTTGTTATAACCCCCTTCTGAACAATAGACAAACTTAAAGCCC
>JAAAQI020150821.1:0-10772 GCA_011800005.2 Stichodactyla mertensii
GGAAAAAGTCCCAAAGGAATGACACGTGACCTGTATTGGGAAAACAAATACGCCCAAGCGAATAAGGTCTATTCATCGAACAGTTGACTGGTTGCTTCAAATCTGCCGTGTTTTTTAGGAAAATAACCCCTCATGCTTCATCTCATAAAATTCGGCTTCAAAACTGTCATTGGAAACTCCGTTTTCGTTTGAAATAACGAGAGACCTGGTTTCGAACAGTGACGTTATTATGAAATCTCTCTCTTTCGAAACCAAAATGTTTTCAGTTTTTTAAGCTATTAATCACATGTTATCGTGTTAGAGGATTTGCAGTTTCTAATCTGATACTGACAAGATAACATTACACACAACACGAGGTAGGCTGTCTCTGATCTATAAATATGAATTTCTTTTTCATTAAGATTTACACTCCAAAAGATTGCTAAAATCCTGAAAGTTTTCACCAAAGATTCACGAGTTTCCTCACATTCAAAGTAACTTATTTATTTTTACTTTATACCGAGAGACATTATGGCTTAAATTCTCGCATGACTCAAGGTTATTCAAGGGTTTCAGCGCTTGTATTCTTAAGGTACAGTAAGAGGATTAAGAGGCCTTAGGGTGATTCGTAGAAAGAGGAAGGCTAAGTTTTTGCTTGTTTTCTTTTCCTTCCTCGAAATCTCAAACTTCCCGGGAGTTCCTATACATAATTTTATTCAGTTGTATTATTAAGAAATTATTGTTTTTTAATGCCCAACTCCATCTTCAAACCTTAAGCCATATCTACACGTTTAAGTTTCAAGTTCCTTGACAAGCGTCTTTGTCGAAAAGCTGGCACGCTAGGTTTTTGACTAGTTAATCTTGAACAAGGAGACATGTCAAGGAAGAACTTGTCATCAAATAATGACGTTAACTGGAGCAGTTCCAAGAAAAAAACTTTCTCCGTTAAGATGCGTTTTTATAACGTGAACTTTCGTAATTATTATATTACAGTGAACTGCTCTTCCAACTTAGAGGCAAACTTGTCGATTATCATGGCGGATATCAACAGCTCGATGACAGAACTTAGCCCAACATTTACGTGTGCTCTAACACCACAGTACGTCAACGTCTTCAAGAGATCCATACCTTACAGTGCTACCATTGTATTGTGTATTTTAAACATTGTTTTTATTGTGATAGCAACGTCGTTGAATCTGTTAATCATGGCGTCGATTATATCAACTCCAAAACTCCAAACACCTACTTTTATCTTACTCTGGAACCTGGCTCTGACTGATTTTATAATCGGGCTGGTGGTTTGCTCATGCGAGGTGATATACTTGATAACGAGGGCAATAGGGCAATACGATCATTTCTGCACCACGTGGAAGGTATTGGTTGTCCTGAGTTACTTTCTGTGCCCTGCTTCGCTTTACACCATCACCAGCATCAGCTTTGATCGTTATCTCTCTCTTCAAATGAACGTCAAGTATAAGACTGTCGTGACAAAAAGGAAGGCTTGCGTGATAGTGGTTCTACTTTGGGTGTGTTCTATGTTGGGGACCACACTAATGGGCGTGTTGGGTAAGACACCCTTCTTGGTAATGGTCTGTTGCGTGACATTTTTCTGTCTGGTCGTCATTATTGATTGTTATTTGCTATCGTTTGCCACCATTAGAAAACACCAGAGAGAAGTAATGTCTATGTCGTTAGGTAAGAAAAATAAGTCTAGTCCTGGAAAGAGAATCCAAACAGAAAGCATTCGACATAACAAAGGACGAAAAGGAATTAAAAGACCTGTTGAGTCCTTTGGACAGGAATACGAAGAACGAAAGAAATTCGCTAAGTCACGTGATAGTGAGAAGAGTAGCTCAATTGGTCGATGTGAGACACGTGACTTTGATAAGATTAGACAATGGGACTCGATGGACGAAGATGAAGAAATTTATAATGAGAATTTGAATGACTCAAATTCTGAAAGCGAAGATGCACATGTGATAGAAGACAAAGAGGAAACTTTGGAAAGCTGTCTCTCCATTCAGAAAGCGAAAGAGGGTTCTGGAAAGCATAGTAACCAGACGTCGTCATCTGTCAAACGAACAAGCCAGCTTGATATTCATGGCGGGAAAGCTCGACACTCCTTCGAACCTTCGAAAATGAAATACATTTTGGTTAAAAAGGATATCGGAAATGTCTTTGAGAAAGTCGAACTAGAGGAACGATTTTCACAAGACTCCGAGAGAGCAGACAAAATACTCGACGGAGTAAAAGAGATGAGTGAATTTCTGGCTAATCAGAGTACAAACGAAACGTCAATCCCACAGTATAGTAACACCTCACAACAAACAAACACTTCAAAGCTTGCAATCCAAAAAGCACAACTTCTAGGGGACGTCAAGAAGTTCAAAAAAACTCTCCATACAATCCTCATCATAGTTATTGCTTTGTTTCTCTGTTATTTTCCTTACACGGTGGTTAGTGCTCTGGTTACTCTTCGTATTCTTGATATTGGTTTAGCCTGGGACGTGGCAGGAGTTATTGTGTACTTAAACTCCTCGATCAGTCCTATTATAATGTGTACACGGATAGCAAGTATTAGGAGAGTTTCTAGAAGAATACTAAGAAAAACATTTTGCCGCTCGTAGGATAAATAAACAACAATGGAGAACACTTGTTATGTGACTGTTAATGCGCCGTCTCTCACCGCTGTGGTCTTACGCTCAACCCTGGACCTGTTATCACATGTGAGGAGAGTTGTTTGTTGGTTCTCTCCTGTGCTTCGAGGGTTTTTCTCCGGGTTCTCCGGTGGTTTTCCTCCCTCCGCACAAACGTCAGGAATCGAGGGCCACAGGTTTGTTAGCTTTAAGTGTTACCCTCGTAAAACCTTGTTATTTTTAATCGTATTTCGAGTGAGTAGATAATAACAAGATTATGGTAAAATCCCCCTACAGTGGGAATTCTGTCGAGAGTATTTCGAGTGGAAAGTGCAAGGGACAAGAATGAAAAAGTGGAGAGTAAATGCTAGAAAATGTAAGCCAAAACTGAAAGAGTTGTAGCATCATATTAGGAGGTATTTTAGCGGATTACGTGGGCTAACAATTATCAAAAAGTAGCAAGAAAAAGTACTCGTAGAGACTTACAGTATTTGAAAGCAAAATCCAAGAAAAAAAAGAAGAAAAAATTGAAAATGAAAAAAAAAAAAAAGAAAAAAAATGAAAAAAAACAACACGATGTAAAAATTAAACCAGAAAGTGATCTGGCAGAATCGTAATAAAATATTGCAGAGTATTGAATTGTAAATTGCAATTACAAGGAAAAGAAAAGCTGGAAAGAAAAATGAAGGGAAAAAAGAGGTTGGAGTATTGACAAAGATTCGAGTAAAATAGAATAGTGATAGAGAGTTGCACTATTATAGATGTAATAACATATATAAGGTTACTATAGCTAATGAAAGCTATTCAGTTCAAGTAGACTATTGGACGTACAAGAAAATTAGGAAGACCAGAAGGAGGATTTCCCAATATCTTAGCAAATTGAAGAGAAATAAGTAGCAAAATAGTAATGAAATCATTTCGAGTTTGCATCAGAGGAAAAAAAAACAAGATGAAAAAAAATAAATAAATAAATAAAGTTAATAGTTACGACTACGTTATGCTGTACGGTTTTCAACTCGTACCAAATCTGCTGTATGCCATAAAAATCCAGAGACAAGACAATAGGTGTGAAATGTAATGTAGCTAATATAAATATGTCTACACTATGTAATTATTTTATCTAAAATCTATTTGCTTACGTGAATAAACAATTTATTTCTTCAGTGTTTTATGATTATTCTGTTGATATCATCATTAAATTGGTTTGTATTTGAAATGCTATGAAATATAACCTTGGTTCCTTGCAGAAATCTGCACTGACCCGCAAATAAACTTTAAAAATTGAATCTTTATATTAAAATTAACTTTCTGCGAATACTTGTAACCTGGCACGTACGCGTACCTACGTGTTATGGAGGTATATTTGATAAAGGCTTTTCACAACGCATTAGAAATCTAATGAAATTTATTTTGAATGAATAAAACGGGATCTTCTTGCCCTCCATCTTGGATGACAGAACATAGAATCTCTTTCCCATAGGGGATTAAATTCTTTCTCATGTAAAACGATTTTATTGTTTCTGCCATCCAACATGGTTGCCATCACGTGATCGTGTACAAACTCTCTTTTGAAAAATAGTAATGTTCCAGCATGCTGTGCAGTTTCCGAGTCAATCATTCAATTCCCACACGATTTCCATTGTACCTATTCAATTTTCATTTCTCTGTTAGGCATTAGTCTGTAAATGAGGGCTATTTAAACAGCCATACACCTGAGCAACTTGTAGCGCATTTGAATATCTCACAGTTAATAAACCCAGGGTATTTAAAATCACGTTGTTGCGAGTTCGATGCAAAGTTGTTTCAGAGTTTTATCAGGTGACTGGTGAAAAATGTTCTCGTGTGGGGTGAGCGTTATTGGAATAATATTCTCACTAACCATTGAGATCTCTCAAGGAAGAGGTAAGGGAACAGTCATTAGCCATTTTTCTTCTTCCTCCTCTTATTCCTTTTTCGCTCTTTTTCTCGCTCCTCCTTCGATCTTCTGTTTCTCCTTCTTGATTATCTGCTTCTTCTTCTTTCTTCTTCTTTCTTCTTCTTCTTCGTTCTTCTTCTTCTTCGTTCTTCGTTCTTCTTCGTTCTTCGTTCTTCTTCTTCTTCTTCTTCTTCTTCTTCTTCTTCTTCTTTCTTGTTCTTGTCACTTCTTGCTTTCTTCTTCGTCCTCTTCTTCTTCTCCTTGTTCCTCTTTCCTCTTCTTGTTTTTCTTCTTATTCTTCTTCTCAACGCGAATGGGCACATAGACTTTAATATTTCCATCTACTGTCAGATCTCTACGAAGGAGATCTTATGCTCACAGGAGAGGATTATACAAAACTAAAGCACGGTGGTTTTGCCAGAGGATTTGCGCCAGCACAACCTTGGCCTAATGGCGTCATTCCTTATGAGTTTGACTCAGGCATAGGTAAATATTACTGCCTTAATTCAAGACTAATGTGTAACAGATGCTTAGCTTAATATGTAGAGTAGATATTACAAAATGTGGTTTTGAGCCACCATGGAAGCCTTTAGTGCTACAGCAGAGATCATGTTCTACTATTTGCTTTACATAAAGCGGATTTCGAGTGCCGGGAAACGACGCGACAGTTTCATAGCGGTTCGGTCTTTTACCGTAACCGTAGCTACGCGTTGTGATTGGATGATTCACACGAAAACCTTGGAAGCCATTTCGGTCTTACTGGATAGCCATTCTTATGGGAAGCCATCTCAGTGTTGCTGCATACCGTACCGCGTACGTGCTGTGAGTCAGTGCCATATGCGTTTCCTATTCATACGATAACCATTCTAATGCAGATTAGTTGTTTGATTGTTAGCGTTTCTTCATTTGTGGTTTCAGCTGGGAGTTCAAAAGCCAAGAAGGAGATTCTCAATGCAATCAATGAATGGACGTCAAAAACGTGTATCAAGTTTGTCCCTCGAACGAACGAGAAAACCTTTATCACATTCGTCAAAGACAACAACGACAGGCAAGTAGATACGGCGATCCTACGCATGCGCGTAACCGAGCAGGAAGTCGTTTTAGCCATCGATCCCAGCCGAGCCCGCGTTCCTTTTGGACGTCGCAAAAGACTATATTAATATCGCTTTTGATTGGGAAAAACAGCCAGAAGTAAATTGAGTTTCTGAGGTCTGCCCCAGTCTCCCTCTTCTTTCGGTGCTGACCAAAAGTAATGCAGGCTGTTATTCTTTACGTCATGTTTTTGACATGCGTTCTTTTTTCTCCAAGATGTGCATCTTATGGAGTTGGTTATTATGGCTTTCCATATAAGGTGGTGTTGGCCGAGAGGTGCTGGTACCAAGGCATGATTGTACACGAATTAGGTTAGCTATCACTCAGATTTAGTATGACGGAGAAACGAAACGACAGAGAAAAAAGAATAGATGGATGGATGGATGGATGGATGGATGGATGGATGGATGGATGGATGGATGGATGGATGGATGGTAGAATGGATGGATGGTAGAATGGATGGATGGATGGATGAATTTGTTATGAGTGTGTTACAATAAACTATACATAAGTAATATATTTCTTTTTTAATCGCAGGTCACGTGATAGGCTTCAGACATGAACACACTCGTCCAGACCGCGATAATTACATCACCATCAAATGGGGCAACATCAAAGATGGTACGTTGTTTGGCAGCTATATTTTAGTAAGCAGACATTATTGACGGTGTCTTTCGCTTTTTTTAGGTCGAAGTTATGACTTTGAAAAGAGCAGTGGTCAATCCATGTCTTACACAACTCCTTACGATTACTCTAGTATAATGCACTATGGTGCAGGATTCGCGTCTAAGAATGGCAGGGATACAATCGAACCTAAGAGATCTGGAGTGAGTCAGTGACTAACACAGGTTTCGATAGACTATTTTGACTATTATAGACTTTTTAATAAACGACAAACAAGGTGAATTAGGGGCTAGCTTTGGTTAACATATTATAAGGCTTAGCTTGATGGAAAAATGTTGTGTACCCAAGCTAGACCACAATTCATTTTGTTAGTCCTCACAGAGAAGGTCAGACCAGTTGCATTACAGACGTACAGACGGTGACGCAATTGAAATGTACTAGCCTTCTTATCAAAGAGCGCTAGCATATTTCACACTTTTTTTAATGAAAAAGAAAAGAAAAATCCAAAAATGCGTCGGCCGGGAATCGAACCCGGATCAACTGCTTGGAAGGCAGCTATGCTGACCATTATACCACTGATATCAATTCATGTTTTATCAAGGTTACCATGGGAAACTGGAAGTACTTGACTCAGTTGGATGTGATGCAACTGCAAATACTCTACAAATGCCCAGGTTACCAGAGAACAGACTTCTTTCCTTCCTTTCTTCCCTCCCTCCTTCCTTCCTTCCTTCCTTCCTTCCTTCCTTCCTTCTCATATTCATTCTTTCATGTTATCTTTCTTTTTTCTTACTGCAGGAAAATTCGTCTTCTCTAAGATCATCTGTGAAGACAAGACTGAAAGCATCTTGTGCTATGCAGGAAGAAAAATACAAATAACATTTGGTAATTACGGCAGAAGAAACATGTTGAAATGTTCCTTCTTTCCATGGGCCTCCTGTAGTTCCGACCAGCGATCAAAGGTAGGTGACATGTGACACGTGATAGGTCCTTGAATGACCTTATTTAAGTTTTTCACTCTAAAAAAAGCATGAGTGGCCCGAGCGTACTGATTGGATGACCAATAATGACGCCGAAATGGCTTTCTCTCTCAACCAATGAAAACATAAGAAATCCCGCCATCCAATCACAACGCTCGTATTACATTCAAATTTCTCTTCGGTATGTGCTATTACTTTTTAACCATGCAATTTACAATTGTTCTTACAATTGCAACTCATTATCCAATCACATTTGAGTATCTTGGGATACATGCTACGTCATCGTCATAGCCGCCATCTTGGAGGACAGACAAAATAGAGGGGGAGTTATCATCCAATATGGCGGCCGTGTCTTTTGCAGCTCGTCATTCTCATTCTAAACCACTTACAGCCGTGTTTCTAATTTATGTTCTTGCCTCTATTGTTAGTTGAAGTCTCATTGTGACGGGAAACCCAGATGTGACGTCACAGCATCCAATTCCATATTTGGTGATCCGTGTTGGGCCGCGTCAAAATACCTGGAAGTCAAATACAAGTGTACACTTTAAATTGAAAAACCGGACGTTAAGTTGATGTTTAAAGTCATACTTGCTTACGCTTCAAATACAAAATTATTCAAAAAAAATTACATTACATAATATATTTTTCTTGCGCCTGTAATTCATTTTTTTCCAGTGTAGAATTTGTCAAACAAACTTACGCCTTCAGCTGATTTCGAGTAATTTCGTACTTTAGTCATCTTGCAGCTCAATCGTTTATGTCAAACCTGGGAAACTGGGTATGACATCACGTGGTTTCAAATACCAAAAAAAAAACTTTCCATCATAATTTCAACTTTAAAAGCAACTTCGTCTTTGTATGGTTTTATTTTGCAAAATATTTTTAATTGAAAAAATTTCTCTTCAGTTTATTTCCTCTTTATATCAACTTAAAAATTCCATTTCTAGTGAGCGAAGGAGATCAATTATTAACTAAAATCACATTCGTAAAACTTGGAATCCCTTTCAGTTCAACCTGCTCGTAACTCAAAAGACATTTATTCAAATGAACTTTAAAATATTCTCTAAATTTCTTTGCTAGCTGCCCTTGGCTATCTCCCAGTATTGTAATCTCATTGTATTCACATTTTTCAATCCATGCATATTATAATTACCATGCACTATGTCAAGTGATCTTGAAATTCCAAACCCTGTAGGGTTTCCAAGTTATACGAAATATTTGTTTTGCCTTATTAGAAGAAGAGTCCTTTGCTACAAGAACATTTTAAAATGTTACCGCAAAACCAAGTAAAAGTTTGAGAAATCCTCTTGAGTTTCGTTTCTAATATCTAAGTCGTTTTCTTTTTTTTTTTTCCTATCAAATTATACATCATTGTTGTTCTAGAATTTCAAGGAAGACGAACTTAAAATATCTCGTTATAAGATAATATAAATATTGGATGATTTAAGCAAGAATTATAAGTTATATTTTTGTTATCTCGGCCATATTTTTCGACTACACATCTACTGGACGCCATTAACTGAACCAATAGCGACAAACCTCTACTTTGTTTGAATAGAAAGTTGTTTTTACGAGTCATTTGTGGGTGACAAACAGAAAGGATTGTTATTCGGTAATTTGGTGAATGTTCTGTAAAGGTAATAGGTCGATTAGTCGTTCACACTTTGTCAGGCATTCCCTAGAAGGCTGATGAAATCCTCCAGCTTCAGAATAACTGTTGAATCTTAAAAACTAAAAACCTTAAAGCTTACAGCAATGTCGTTGCCTAGTGGCGCTTGATAAAGGATCATTCTTCAAGGTATTTCTAACTCGTTTGTTGATAGATAAACAGCCCTCTCTAAATAGACATCTCTAAAGACAAGAGCCAATCGAGTTTCTCAACATAAAGATTGCTTGAAATTCTTGACTCCTTGAAAATATATTTTCATCCCTGCACAGAATAAAAGCGAGTATGTAATCACGCTTTGAATAAAACAATTTCCATTTTACATAAAATCTGAAATATTTTAAGATTCGAGATATTTTTTGGTGACTTCTGTTATTTTGTTTGTTTGTTTGTTTTTGTTTGTTTTAATATATAATAACAATAATAATAACAATAATAATAATTATTATTATTATTATTAGTGATTATTATTATTACTGTTATTGATTATTATTATTATTATTATTTATTATTATTATTATTATTTATTATTATTATTATTATTATTTATTATTATTATTATTATTATTATTGTTTAACAAAACTGTTTCAGTTTTCTTGTTGAAAAATCTACCGCAATTCTTTTTATTTTTCATTTGTTTCATTTTTTATTATCATTTAATTATAATTTCTAATCATTTAATAATATCACCAGCCTTGGTAATACGACACCAACATATCTCATACGACCAACCTTGATAATATACCAAACCTATTAAATACGACCAACCTTGATAATACAACCAGCCTATCTAATACGACCAACCTTGACAATTCGACCAATTGCAGCCTTTCAACACTTGAACGATTACTTGTTCAATACGGTGATTTGCAGATTAAATTCTTTCAAGTGACATCAGCCAGTCACGTGACCATGGGGAGATCCGTGGGGCGCATGCTCTTTGGGTTAAATCCTTGAAGGATATACTTAACAATTACACCCGGTGTGCTACGAGCCAATAGCTTATAAGGCGCAGCCGTATTAACTATTTGACTCGTACCCCGTGAAGGTGAGAGGTCTAATTGTCTTAGTTTAAACAAACTAGTCGGACAGTGATAGAAATTAAACAAAACCTCGAACATTTGGTGAAAATCTCTACAAAACACGATGCAAACACCATTGTTTTGATTTGTTTTTTGCTACTAGTGAGCTATCAATGATAGACCTTTAGTAGGGTAGCCAATCAGAATGCAGGATTTGTGGTAGTCCACTAGTTTGTTTCTCTAAAAGGATATAGCTGTTGTTGTTGTTTTTAGTTCATCAACATGATGCTACTGAAGGCTGTTAACAATACTAATGCAACCAGGGTCACTGACTGCAGCTACTGCATCGATATGGGTAAGGCTAGACGTGAGATATGCATAAAACTATTTATGATGGAAGGAGCATGCTGATTGGTAGAACTATCGGTGGTTAGACTTCGAAATATAACAAGCATTATGATTGGTAGAACCATAGAAGGTAAGACTATAAAATATAACGAGCATTCTGATTGGAAGAATGATAGAAGATAAGATATAACGAGCACTCTGGTTGGTAGAACCATAAAAGGTAAGACTACAAGGTGAATATATATATATAAGGAGCAGTCTGATTGGCAGAACCAGGTAAGAGTATGAAGAAATAACGAGCACTGTGATCAGTCGAACAAGTAATTTAATAGTATGGTAAATAGGTTTTTCAATTTTTAAGTATTGTATTGTGTCATTTTCTTTTGTTAATTGATTTATCTATTGTATTTACTTATTTCTTATTTTTAACTTGTGGATATGCGAAGCATAGAAACGAGTTATTGTGAGGACTCTGGATATGCAAATGTGTCACTCGCTCACTCACTCGC
>JAAAQI020150832.1:0-10770 GCA_011800005.2 Stichodactyla mertensii
GCTTGGAGATACGAATTTTATCTTCTCGTGTTGAATATCTCTCACTCGAAGATAAAATTCGTATCTCCGCGCGCCCAGGTAATATCCTCTATATATGTTTATATTTTGATTGATGTCTGATGGTCATTTTACTTTCCATGGTGCAGATACCTCTTGCTAAGGACGTTGGTTCTGGTAACTACTGGCTCGACTTCAACTATGGTAGCAAGACACTGAAGTTCTTTTTGGAAGAGAAAGAAGAGGCTACTTCTGAACACGAGGTTTGGAAGTGTTCTTATCCACTTCAAAGCTAAATTTCTATTTCAAAGAATTTTTCTTGAATAGGTTGAGGATATCTGGTGGCGTACAGTTGTTATTGAGCTTGATAACGTTGCTGACTGCAATCTGTTTGGTAAGTATTAGAAGCTAACGGTATCATTAGTATTAGGATGATGAATACACATATTTCGGCCAATTTCCCTGGCCACTTGATCTGTGTTGTACAAATCTTTCATAAATCTAAATAAAGTGAACACTGAGGCAGAAATTACTACGGGAGTCTACTAGATCTGATATCGTGGTCCATCAGTTTGCTAGCTGAGCTAAATCTAAATATAGTTAAGATATTTCATGTACTTTGCGAAAGGGATTGACGAAACCTCTAACAATCAATAACTAAGCCGCAAACACAAGTGGAGATGGATACCATGAAGATTTAGACATTTCCATTACCAATTCACATGCCAATTCATTTGTAGAGCAAAAAGATGGTACAATGTTAAAGATCACGTTAAAGGAGGACGTCACAAGTCTCATCCCTTCTTGGTCGCCAAGTGATGTCCATACTGTCCAGATTAGACTTGGATCTAAATGTATCCTCTTACAACCTTCATATCATTAAATCATCGCTAGGTAACATGCACTATTTGATTTGCCTTCGATATGTGTGGATGGAAGTGGCGCGCAGGACGGCGCGCAGAGATCAGTGAGTACTAGAAGTCAAGTCAACCCTTTTTTCTTCTCAAATACTTCTTTCTGGGGGATTCATTGCATTTTGTTCAGTATCGAAAGAATGATGTACAAACACATCTGCATCGTAGCCCATTTGGTTCCTCCCAGTTAATTTTTGTAAACCCACCCCCACCCCCGAGGACATTCATAGACTAAATCTACTTGGGCATGATGTTTGCCCACTTTAGACGACGTGTCAATCCCTTGAGAATACGATTCTTTGAAGCTCATCCATAATAACTTATCGTCTCAAGCGCTACCGAGAAACAAAGAAACAACGTGGTCTAAAATGGGAAAACAAATACGCCTAATTGGATTTGGTCAATTTTTTATCTTCTCACTCAAGCGTACATACACTACAAGGCTTGATTTACTCTTGCTTTTTAACCACTCGAATAAAGTGGACGCATATGGCGCAGGTCATCGCAAACTGGCGCAAGTTGTTAATTATCAGATCATGTGGAAAAGGAGTAACTTTTTTAAAATCATAATTTCAAGGCAGTATAAGCAATTCCTTAATAAGTGTTCAGGTAATCGTAACGCGTTGAGAGAAGTATTGGAACGTTTCTCGTGGATTTGCCCGGATCATCACTCTTCGTCACCTAAAGCATCTGTTGCAATCTTTTCGGTGCATCTGGCCGACCGACAGAACGGACAAATGGAGATCGTACCGACCATAGATTCAAAAGTAATGAGAGCTACTCTCTGAATTCCTAGGGTAATAAATGGTACAGGGTTCATACGGGTTTTGGAAACTAGTCTTGGAAAGTTTTGGAAATTGATAATGCATTTTTCCAAGACCTTGAAAGCTTTGGAAAATTGATTTTTGGTCTGGTAGGCTATGGAAAAGTTATGGATCTTTTGTAGCTGATTGTTTTGCATTGGTAAATGTATGTTGAATGTTTCACATCCATGAATTTGGCTTTATTTTTGTGCTTTGTGTGGTGTTGGAAATTTGAGTTAAAGGGCTTTGGAAAGTTTTGGAAAAGTTTTGGAAATTCTCACAGGGGATCCTGTACTGACGAACCCTGATAGTAGCGAACCGCGTGCTGATGGGTTAATTCCCCAGAGACGATACGGATTTGGGTTATGCATGGACCGCCTACTCTAGCTAACTCAGTTTTGTTTGTTGCAGCCTCCAGAAGCTCTGATGGAAGAAGATATCGATGATAACGATCTCATCAACAGTGACATTACGGCTTCTTTGGAAGAAAGAGGATCGAAAGAGACTAAAGAACTCTTGTCTTCGTCCAACGCTCAAGACAACAAGCCACTGCAGGATCAACAAAAAACGAAAAGCACTTCGACAAGTCAGGACCATTTACAAGACACTGACAGTCTGGACTCAAATTCAAAGGTCTGAATTAACTGATCTTGCTGAATCTAAAGTACCAATATGCAACAGCAGTATGGGAATGAATTATATGAATGGGGGGTAAACGTTGTTCTATATTATACGTTTGCAATGGCCACTCCGGCTGCGGCGATTGTTGAACAGAAACTGTTTTTTATTTTATTTTTTGTTTTTTGGTCATTGTCTTGGGTTATATCGGCAAAAAGTTATTGAACCTGGTCCTCACTAGCAACATAAGTATAACAGCAACATACGCTGACTCCTATTAGCAGCACTTGTCTTTTCTCACACCTGTTTCAAAGAGAGCTAAACTGAGTCTGCGTATGTTGCTTATACTTACATTGCTAGTGAAAACCAAGAGCAGTTGATGTATGGCTGAAAAAGTACGTAACGGACGTACCGTACCGTGTCCGTGTCAAAGCATTTTGACTTGGGTGTCGGCGATATCGCGCGTTGTGATTTGTTCAGCGGATGTTGTTAATTCCGTGCCGGCTTCCGTGCGCCATGACGTTTCACAGTCGGAATCTATTATACACTATGCAATAATGAAAAGTGCTCGTTTGTCTTCGAGCGATTCGTCGATCATATTAAAAGGTCTTTTGGAGATCTTTCAAGACTGATACAAAACATGGTCTAAATGCGCAAAACACAGGAATGGTTGCCTACTTGTTAAATCTAATTCTGCGCGTTAGTACCTAGAAATGATAACGAAAATTAATACTGTATTTATTATTAAACAGGAAAATTCTCAAGAACTCGAAGCCGGTCATTCCTATCGTGATGGCAACGACAATTCCAGCCAAATGAATTTAAGGTCTTCAAATATCAAAGCCGCTGAAGACCTCGTAGAACATACGCCATCTTTAGTGGATGAAGACGCGGTGAAAACAACGACGGGACCAATAGAAGATGTGAGAAACGAAGTCAATCATGTTAGCGGTTCTGACCATCTAAATAAGACACAAGGCATTATGGAAGACCAATCCAACAAAGATGTTGTTGGCAAAAAGGACGATATGCAGAAAAAAAGAGGTCGTAACAAAAACAAGGAAATTAGCACTTCTCCTAGGAAGAAAACGCGTTCACGTGATGACTCGGAGAGTGGTACAGAATCGTCTTCATCAAGACGTTCTTTGAGGCGGAGTCCACGTGGTCACGGGACCAACAAGAAGATTAAGTCACCTCTTCCTGTAGAGGTTATCAAGGTAATTAATTCTACTCTAACGATCCGAAATTATAGTTCCACTGGTACGTTCCTTTAGTCTTCACGATGCGGTACATGCAGTAGCACTAAAATGGCTTTGTATTATTACCGTGTGAGTCATCCAATCATAGCGCGTCATAATTACGATTACAGTATAGAACGTACCGTGTCGTAATCATGTAGAATATTTCAGCAAACCTCCCAATCCCTTGATTTGATGGTGTAATGTGATTGGATAGTCCCGGTTAGCTCCAGAGTCACTTTTTCACTTGGTTGAAAGCTACATATGCATAATAAATGCAACAGATGTCGATGGAGGAAATTCAGTCTTTGATTTGATTTCAAACTTAACCTTAGTTTGTTGCTTACAGAGTGATAAGCGAAGGTCCTCATCGAGTTCTGGGAGAAGTTCCACAGAAAGCGAAAATGGAGGAAACTCCCCTGCAAAAAATGTACCTGCACCGCCTAAGAAGACTTACCCTAAAGCGTTTAACGTGGACAAAAGAATGCAAGCAAAGAAGAATAATATATCAAGTAACTCTCAGGAAATCAAAAAGAAAGTATTCGGTCAGGGAGGGTCGTCGTTTGGCCAGGTAAGGAAAGTCACTCTGTCCCTCACAATATATGGTACTGACTTACAGCACGAACACGGTACATATACCATATGTAGTAACACTGAAATGGCTTCCCATTGTTTGCGGAATCATCATCCAATCACAACGCGTTGTTACGATTACAGAGTACCTACTGTACAAGTCACACATTTGGCCAGAGCTAAAAATTCAGATCCTTTATGGTGTACAACAACACTGAAATGGCTTTTTATTGTGTACATCATCCAATCACAATTGGTAGTTACGGTTACTGTAGAGTGCGGAAATACTACATTGTGGCTACAAATGTGCCGTGGCGTTTCCCACTCATGCAAAATCCACCCTATTACTACTCATTAAATTTAAAATAAAGTAATGTGACTTATATTTAACTGCGTCGATAGTTCCTTCAGCTACGGAGTCTGGTATAAATGGAAGCCGAGGGTGCGCAATTTACCTCCCTCTCCCTATTAGTGCTCCGTTTTCAGAAGGCTGCCTACTTTAGCAAAAAGCAATTAGAAAACTTTCTTAGAGAGCTATATTATACAGAATTTAACGTTGATTCAAAATGCATAAAGAAAAATGGGGTGTCCCGAGTAGTCGTTTTCGAGGGATATATATAGAATTTTGAATATTACTGTCATGACAAGTTTTAGAAAGAAAAATGGCGAAAATCAAGCTTCGCACAAAATAATTCATATCTCAAAAACTATAAAAGCAGTGAATGTAGTTCTTTCATAATATCTAATTTAAACATCAGCGCTCCGTTTTAGGGCGGGTATTTGAAGTAATATATAAAGCATGAGCTGGTATAACGTCGGTAGTTCCTTCAGCTACATAACTGGTATAAATGGAAGCCGACGGTGCGCACTTTACATCCTCTCTCCACGAACGCCCCCGTTTCAAGAGTATTTAAAGCTAAAGCTACATGGATTAGAGAGAAGTGGGCACAAGTGTGTGAGGTCACTGAGAATCGAACTACGGACCTTTCGCTTAGCGAGCAGCGCACTAACCAACTACGCCACACTTGCTCCTACGAATGGCTTAATGTTCTGTTTTATTATTAGAAAACAACCCTTCATATAATGGCACCAGCGCGTCGTGCGGATTATTTCAAGGAAAAGAAGTCTCCTCCTTCGAAGGACAAACCCTCGAGAAGACTACAGTCCCAAACTAAGAGAACAAAAACAAAAACAAAAGAAACTGATGTTAATGGTGATAGCTCTGAACGTACAGGCATAGAAGACAATGAGAAAGTAATGGTTCAGGACTCCATGCCGCCACTTGATGAAAGTCCCGAGGTGACTACTAAAGCCTTGTTCACACTAGCGTCGTAATCGTAAGCAACATACACAGACTCAACAAGAAAGCTGTCGGAAGGTCATGGGTTTTGGTTTAATACACAGACTCGGTAGCGTATTTATCACTGAGGTGTGAAAAAAGACAAGCACTGTTAATGAGCAGTACGCTACTGAGTCTGCGTACGTTGCTTACAATTACGATTACGACGCTAGTGTGAACCAGGTTTAAGACGTTTATTAAAGACACTGTGACACTGCAATTATATAGGAACAACAGCAAGTTGTCTCGCAACGGCAAGGTAGTCCGGATGAAAATGAGGCGATTTGATTGGTTGCTGAGAGGTCTGGATTTTTTTAATCCGGACCTGTCGGCAAAAGTTACGGACTGTTTTCGTTATTTTTATTTGCCATGCCTATAATAAACAATTTATGGATCAAGCTTGTCCGGTCCGGATGGGGAGATATTAGTCTCGTTCTTCTTTAGTGTCATGACGGGCTTGGTCTATACAAACACGAAAAAATTACTCAACCAATCCCCCCCAATTTGACCTTTTTCTACCTACGATTCATATGCTCTTTATGCTGTTAGTCCTCGCTGAAGACCATTGTGTTCTGACTCCCTTAGGCTATTCCTGTTCGTCGAAGATCAGATGCACCAAGACTCACAGAAAAAGCAGTGACAGACGACCGCCTTACCCGGTCAGAACCATCCAAAAGAACAAAACAGAGAGTCCAGTTTGAAAACTCTGTTCCTACGCGTATAGGTACTATTCTGCGCAAAGGAGGGCGAAAAGAGAGAGATTCATTGCTTGACGAGAGTAAAAGATCAGGCTGGGGCTCCACATCGACTTCTTCTACTTCAGAAACTGATTGGCCAGGACCAGACGTGGTAAGTAACACAGGAAGAAGTGTTTCATCCGATAGTATCCAAACACCAAGAAGTTTGGTGAAAAAACGAGGTGCAGCCGAGTTTTCTTTAACAGACTTCGAGGTGTTTAGATAGATGAAACACTCTTACAAGTGTTTGATCTAGCTTCTCAAACCATAAATAATTTAGGAGAAGAGCAAAACGAAGGTTGGCCAAATTTTATGCTAATTAGCATCATATATGCCAAACGTCTGGATATGTGATGCTAATTAGCATAAACTTTGGCCCACCGTCGCGGTAGTGATTTTCTTTGTTTTATCCTCATTTTGAGAATGTCCAGATACAAAATAGAGCATTTGATTTGATCTGAGTGGTCGCAATCCTACAGTCCAGCCTGGCACTGTGGACCACTTCATAAAATCTTTTTAATTTTGAGCTTTATTTTTGCCATATTTTTTTATTGATCGAGCTTCGGTCCGGATAGGGGGGTATTGGTTTCGTTCTTCTTTGCATTTGTGTATAGTCTTCGCGACCTATATCAACCTATCAGGACCTCGCTCGGTCAATAACCTCTATAACCTGTTTGTCTCGTGTTATTTTCGACAGGAACCTGGTCCAAAGGCTAAGCACAGTTTGGTTCCATGTAAATCTGTCAGGGAAACAAGATACAAAAGAGGCTCTGCAGCTCAACAAAGTAGAACGAAAAGAGCTTCAGTCAGTCCTGGACTGAGTGCTATATCAGAAGAGAAATCGCCACTTGACATACAACAGGGTAGGTTAATTGTTTGCAGTATGAAGACCTAAACTGAATGAACTTGATTTCAAGTTCTGATAAAAACAATTCGTTTATTTTGTTTAGATATATAGATATCGTTTTTAGAGGGGAGCTGGTGGAATTTGGGGGGCGAGCGCCCCCAAAAAGGGGACCAAAACTAGGCGAGGTCAGCCGAGAATTTTGGCATAATTGGGGCTCATACCAAAAACTATGTGTAGAGTGGGGTCAGGTAAAAATATGTAAACCTAGAGGGAGGATAATGGAACTGAATATTCATACACAGATTCCACAAGCCCACCAGCCCCCCTTCCTCCCATGCCTATAAAAAAATGAACCATCCCTTGCGTAATAGCATGAAAATAATATTGGGGACCCACTAAAAACGCTACAGTAAGACGAAAGTAAAGTTCTTGTGAAGTCAGACAAAAACAGATGCATTCATTATCATTTGATTCTTCCGTCCTCACAGACGAACCTAGAGATTATCAGTCGCCGTCTGAAAAAACCCGGGATAAACCAACCAAATCATCTTGTAACAAGGTAATTATTCAGTCGTGGTCAAATTATTTTTCCAGATTTTTATTTAAAGTAAGTTGTAAAATTCTTTCATGTCGGCAGAAGGGTGAAAAAGAATTTGAAGTTTTAGAAGACGAAGAAAAGGGAGTAGAAACTGGAAATTCATCAGAGGACACGATTCTGTACGAATCAACATCAACCAGAAAGACAAGAGGTGATGCAAAAACCGCTAGCAACGAGTCCAAGGCGTCGACAAGTCAGGCAAGCAAGACGAGGGAAAACAAAAAGCAATCGAGCACCGGAGGTTCATCACACAAAGCGAAGGACAAACAAGATATAAACAACTCTGAAGAAGAGTTTGATTTTGATTTACCAGATCTGACAGTACTAGCGCCGGAAGAACCTTTGGTAGATGAAGTAGAGCCTGCCCGGGAAAGTGTCGCGTTGCCAAGCAACCCGATTTCTTCTAAGGGTGACCATGATGACGAGCCGCGTAACAAATCAGCTGCTAAAACGGAGATATCACTGGATGATGATGATGAGAAAGATAGTGACGTAGGATATGCGGCTTCACAGGAACTATCACGTGATAAGGACGATCAATCACGTGGTCGTCAAGGAGAGGGGAAAACATTAGGAGAGAGTCGAGAAGAGGAGCTTTATCAGGAGAACAGAAACGAGGAAAAGAAACTGAATGAAAGAAGAGATTCAAGATATTTAAAAACCACATCACAAAAGGATAATAAGCGAAAAACGCGTCAAAAATCGTCTAAAAGAGGCTTTTCTGGTGACGAACGTGACGAGGATAGTGATCTTCATATCGAGCATACGTCACCCAAACGTAAAAAGACATACGGTACGAAGCAAAGACAGCAGTATTCAAAAATAATGGAAGAGAACTGGACAAAAGGTATGTGGTTCATGATTAGAATTACAGCATACATCAAATTAGGATTTTGGAAAAAATCTGAACCCGGAACCATGTCACAACAGCTCTATATTCAGGTTTTTCGCAGCGTCCTAATTTTGGAAAACACTTCAATACACGTTTTCAACTTGAGACCTGTCCGCGCTTTGTTTCTGGTTTTTATATTAAAGAATCCTAGTCATCCACAATGCATTGCGCACCGAAGATAGCCAATCCTCAGTCAATCCGCCATTTCCTCTGCCAGGCAAAATGACGGCTCTGAAGGCAAAGCTGTTAGAATCCATCTTTTAATGCAGATACTTTAAAGTTTAGCAGTGAATCCAAGGTATCTAATTAATAATATAGACGCACAATGCATTGTGGATGACTGGGATTCTTTAAGAATGAATAATGACAGTCGATTATCCTTATGCATATAATATATTCTGTTTGCTTTTTTTTAAGATAAGGACACAGGAAACAAGAAAAGAAGTGTTAACCTCCCCAACATGGGATGGCAGCCATATCCTTCATCAAAACAAGACGGATCTAGAACGACAGCGCGCAAAGAATCGTCTAAAGAATCCGATAAGAGCGGTGAGGCCTTCCATGATCTCCAGTCAGGATACGAGAGTGAGGATCACGATTCTGATCATGATAATGAACCACGTGATCGTGTTCAAGCCCACAAAGACACTGGCGTAGACAAGAAAAACGAAACACGAAATGCACGGGGTCGCAAAGGAAGAGGAGAGCGGCAACAGGAACAACAGCAATCCAGGTCACTTCACTCTTCCTTAAGTAGTAGATTAAAAAAGAACCAAGGTGACATAGATGATGAGGGAGAAGAAAGCAGTGAAGTTTTAAAACTACGACGATTTTGTCAGGTATATATTATTATCTTTATCAAACAGATGATTTTCCAAAACATTGCCATACCGGGAAGTAATGTAAATGTACTCATCAGCTTCCGGGACTGTTCGTCCAATGAAAATGCTGTGACACGGCACTATCGCGGTCACAGTACGGTACGGTCACCATCACGGTCACGGTGCGGTACGGTGCACCATCACGGTCACGGTACAGCACGGTGCACCATCACGGTCACGGTACGTTACGGGGCAGCATCACAATCCAGCACGTTTTTCACAGTCATGCGAAAACTGCTCTTTGATTCTTAGACTCGAAACGTTAGTTAGTTTCATGAAAAAATATAGAATGAACATAAAACTAAGATAAATTTTCCTTCTGTTCTTCGAGGTTCTGGAAGGATTTGTAAGAAGAAGGGAAGTTTGCCTTTCCTATCGGTTTTGTCATATCATGATTAGTTAATGGTCACCGTTCAAATGTGTTTTCAATTTAGGATATTACAGCTTCTAAATCTTCTACACCCTCCTCGGAGTTTCCATTAAGAAAGCACCGGGAACAAGAGACTGAAGGTGGAAGGGCAATAAAGAGGTCAAAAGCAACTAAGGTAAGAACCATTATTATATTTGCTGGCTTTGAAATGGCATTGACGGATGATAGAATAACTAAAATCTAGTTTGATTAAAAATTACGAATAATAACAATCAACAAGGTACAATCCAAGTTTGATGAGCAGGTATCTGATCAGTCTGGGAAAAGCTCTCCAAAACGACCCAAACATCAAGATGAAAATGTGAAGGATTTCACGGATCACGGTGGCGTGTCACGATCACGACATAATACGGTAAGCCCTTTTTTGTTCTGTACTCAAGACTGTCTTTCGTTGCTTTCTTTCCTTCTCTCCTTGTTTTCATCGCTTACTTGCTGCCCTCCCTCCATCCATCCCACTTTCCTCCCTCATTCTTTCCCTCCCTTTTTCCTTCCCTTTCCATTTCCTTCACTTCATCCCTTCTCTTTTTCTTGCCTTTGTTCCTTTCTCCTTTCTTTTTCGTTATTTTCCTTCCCTGTCTGTTATTTTTTATTTTCCTTCCCTGTCTGGTTTTGCAGAACGAAAGTTTGGCAACACGTCAAGTAAAAGAGTCCACCAAATATAAAACACCCACTACAAAGCAAGACCGAATGAACGATTCAGGTACAAACCGATGTATCCAAAGTGCAGTGAAGACAAAGCCATGGAATATAATTTTACTCTACGAACACGAACACGAGAGAGGTGTTCAAGCACAAGGCGTAGCCCAAGCAAGTTTTTTATTTCTTTTATATACTTATTTCAATAAAGTTTGTCACCTGAAAAGCTACAAAGCTGAGACTGACAAGGATTGTGGGTATATACAT
>JAAAQI020150843.1:0-10769 GCA_011800005.2 Stichodactyla mertensii
GTTTTTAATATTTTATTTTATGCTTGAGGGGGGTTCCGTGGAACCCTAGGAACCCCCCCTGGATCCGCCACTGAAATGTAGCACAACACTGAGAAACGCCAGTTTTTTAAATTCTGAATAAGAATTAGAAGAAATTTAAATTAGTAAACTGGAGCAAGAGTGCCATCACTCGTAATATAGATAAGACAAATAGTCACAAAAGTAAACGAGATAGTGTTTACTAATCTCAATTAGACTAATAACTAGCGGGTTAAGTGCCATCACTCTATACAGGTATAAGAAAAGAAATGTATTCAATTTTAGAACTTCTGTTAATGTCTTATTACAATGTTGAAAATAGTGTGACCCGCGATTAAACTAAGATGATGACAAGATAATATGGATCAAAAATCCGTTGCTGATGTATTTAAAGTATAAACATACGACTTAGAATTAACAATAAACTCTTACTAATCCTATGTGTCGACACGAGGAAGGAGTATACATTTCGTTTTCCGAGCTTCTTCAGGGTTTCTGATTAAACGCCGTATAAGAAGAAGGAGAAGGAGAAGGAGAAGAAGAAGGAGAAGGAGAAGAAGGAGAAGAAGAAGAAGGAGAAGGAGAAGGAGAAGGAGAAGAAGAAGAAGAAGAAGAAGAAGAAGAAGAAGAAGAAGCCAGAACTTAACTAGATGTATTTAAAGAGTTATATTTACTTTAATTTAACGATGCTAAATTATTTTCCAGCATAATCGTTGAGCCATGCAAACTGCTTCTATTCTTCTAAACATTAAAGCTGTTTCGCCCACCATTCATTGGAATCTAGCAAATCAATATTGGCTTTCTTAAACCGACCACGTGGAGCTTTCAAGGATCGAACCGTCCAACTACCCCAGTGACGTAATTGCGAGAGAGTTTGTTAGTTTCGTTGCAAAACTAACCCTAATTGCACAATAGTTGAAGACTAATAAGATGGTCCGTTGCTTAGGAACTTAAAGGAAGATTCGAAAACTGCTAGCGATGACGACTTGAAGATAGTTTATGGTCTTTATTTCCTGGGGCGTTTTTACTGTTAGTTTTTATAACGTTTTTTCTTAGTGATTGGCCCCCTAGTTTCCTGACTCAGTGTGATATTTTGTTAACCTTTGGAGAAGACATTTGAGGAATCGTAGGAATTTGAGTTAGTGTTGCTGCGCCTGTTTTACTACTCTGAGAATGTCTGAAAGCCAGGAACATAAACTGAGCAAACTAAAGAATAAACGACAAGGAAAAGAAACGAAAGTAAAGGGGGGGGGACGACATAAAAGTTCATAAAAAATGGAAGAAATAAAAAGATAAATGGAGGGAATTAAATTGAAATCCATGTCGTTTTGATTTTACCAAAGTCTTGAGAAAAACAAATAGCTAGTGGCTAAACTAGTATAGAGCGTCGGTGTAAATATACTTAACTCCACTGAAGTTTCGGACGTTAGTCCTTCAGTATAAGTCAGAAAAGGCACTGAGTGAAGTTAAGTATATATATTCAGTTTTCTACAGGGTTTTCAACATTCATTTTTGATATCCCTGAGAGATATATAGCTAATTCAGTTAACGTTGTCGCTGAAAAAAGCCTAAAGCCTAAAGCTTTGAGAGCGGAATCATGAATTTTTTTTCACCGTGACATTATTACAATAAGAAACTCACTGTATGCTTGCAAATTCTACAACTTGGACATATATTCCTTAATTTTTTTGATAGCTTACAGCAAAGTTTGTTAGTAAACAAAAGATAGTTGAAAGCCTTTAGCCTTCAGGATTTTTTTCAGCGACAACGTTAATTGAAATAGATATAGACTAACAGAGTGTACAAACACTAAAGAAAACAATAGCATTGCTCAAACCTGCACTCTATCATTTTTCCTTGCCGTCTTTTAGTTCCTGGTTGCTGAGAGCTTATTTTTTCTGCGCTATTATTTTTACTTCCTTAACATGACCGAAAAACATAATGGTTTGAAACAGTTTAGAAGTTATTGTCCTGTTCCATTCTAAAAGAACCCCGTAGGATATTTTAAAACGACTTTCAAATAATTTCTTATTGATCCAATAGAAAATATTTCTAGTGGATTAAAAAATAGGAATGCGAAATCTATGAAACTAATAATAAGTATAATTTACATTACTTTATAGCATTTAAATGATACTCGATATTTAAGTTTGTTCGAATTTCCGTCGAGTTTTCTATAAAGCTTTTGTAAGCTTAACTGTTTTGATTTTTGATTAGTGCAAGAAAATTGGTCTTTCATATACTTTTTCTTGAAAAATCACAATTGAAAACTTATTTGGTTGCTATATGAGTTCCTTGAGATTACATATAACGATTCGGGCACTTAACCATTTGGGTTAATTAAACGTTTAATTGGTTCCGACTATTTGCTTGAAGGCGTTGGTTTTATGCTTGTTGGCGGGTTTTGTGCCGAATACTACTACATTAAAAAACTATGATGATTGACCTATCCAATGCGTGATAACTTCTTGTTGTATTTTTAAGCGTTTAAATGCATTTAAGTACTTCAGTAAGCTTTTGATTTGACTGCGAATGAAATTATTAAGTTTTCTAAAAGATGCAGATGCTACGAGATACGCGTGCAGTGAACACAAATAACAAGAAGAAGCAAACAAACAAACAAACTAGCAAACAAAGGAAGAAAGAAAGAATGGACGAAAGGAAGGAAGGAAAGATAGAAGAAAGAAAAAGTTTTTAGCCAAATTCTTGTACAAGATCATTCTTCAAATAAATTCAACACATTACCTTCCTTTTTGAATCTAAAAACCCTGAAAGGTTGCTGTCCATTCGTGTCGTCTAGGTTATTTTCCATTTTCAACTCCTCTATCTCCGACATCTTTCGTATCGCACATCTAAAACGCGTCTTCCACACGGACGGATCAGTTCGTTCTCCTACACGATATCTTCCAGTGAATTCGGCCCACTTTTGAAAGAGCAATGCATCTCGAGGCAGGTTGAAGTCGGGGCTATCCACTCTCGTCCAAGGCACACGAAAAGTAGTCTTTTCATTATCGAGCCAATAAACTCCACTCACTTCGCCCGAATCGACCAGTTCTCGGAGCCAATTTGGAAAGCGTTTGCGAGAGGTTTGTCTTGTTGTCATGACTTCGTTTTTTTTTATGTAGAAAAAGAGTTTCGCGACTTTTGTTTCAACGAAAATGCATTCACTTTTCAACTCACTTGTCCTTTCGTAGCTCTTTTAGCTCAAAGTCGTCAGTCCAGACCGTTTGTCTTGCTCTTCTTCCTCAGGAAATATATTGCACAGTTTCGAAATTGCCGCAGTTTTCAAGTGAACGTAATGAGAACTAACCCTTCTAAAAACGAGGGTCTATTTAAAGCACATCGAGGGACTTCCAAAGTACTTAATATTCAGAGCTACGTCATCTTCCAGAAATAATACCGTTGTTGGTATAGACGTTGAGACCTCCGACTTGCGTTGACAAAGCACTTCACTTCCGTTTCCGACCTTTTATCCGCTTTCTGCCGTCAGCTTTACTGTTAATATTTTTGATCGTGAACAAATCATTTGAAAGCGAATATTCGATATAAGTAAAGATTTTTATCACTGTATCATTACTTGCTTAATATTTGGATAAAGTTTTCTTTTGACCGAATGTCGGGCGTTCTTCTTAGTGCTTGATAATAACTTTACGTAATTCACCGACCTTTCCCCAGATAAACGTTGTTCTGGAGAACTGTTGGTCGTAAAGGAATTTAGCAATCAATGGAAACTACTAGAAACGCACAGAAAAGAGAGTAAAGGGAGGATAGGGATTGGTCGATATGCGGGAAGAGTAGAAATATGAAATATTTGAATTAATTGTTAAGTTCTAAAAAAAAGCTTTAAGTTTTAAACCTGATTTTTTTTGTTTATTATAATGTAAGTGGTGATTTACTACAATCAAATCTAGAAGATTGTACTGGAGAAGATTTTGTATTTATCATAATGCACGTGCTGATTTACTACGGTCAAATCCAAAAGATTGTGCTGCAGAAACCATAAGTAGTATGGTCGTACGTGTCTAACAATGGTTTAGAGCATCGTCTTACCATGACACCACTTATGGCTACAAGTAGTACAAACAACGCAAAGATAACAATATAACAATGTAGAGTATAACTGCATGTATCGAACACTGCTACAAGACGCTATTTTCCGTGGAGCGTCGCACGTCATGAACAGATCTAAGATTCATATTAGACCTAATTAGTTTGTGATTTAATTGCCTCGCCATAGTTTCGTGTAGAATTTTTCCGAACGTTCTTCGGTTTTCCTCACTGCGAAACCTAAAAAAATCTTCAAACTTCTATTAGTCTTAAAGCCACTTTGTGAACATGGCAATGCTAATTAATCGGGGGAAAATATTCCTATTGATTTTTTACCAATTGTTTATTAATTATTATATTATTAATTGATTAGTATTATTAATTATAAATTTTCATAGTTTCATTCATTTATGGAATGTGGCTGGGAAAGGGATACAGTGAGCAAGAGATAGGCAAAAAGAGGGGAAGACCGTGTGGGAACGGAAAAGGGTGGGATAATTTTTTTCGCTTTGTTTTCATTGGCTAATTTTCAACCAGCCTTTCCTTGAACTGAGCCACTGGGAGTAAGCAACAAACATTTGTGACGATTTGCGGGTGCTTCGTGAGCGACAACTTAGTATTCTGCGCGGAAAACCATGTACATATAGACTGCGAAGTTCGGTGAAACGTCGACACTTCTCTCCAGGCAGTCTTTTTGCTCTTTGGCTTGGGGAGAGAGGAGGAAACTAACCCCACAAAAAAAAAACAGGAAGAGTAGTAGTCTGCTCGCCGGGAAACTCGACCAGCCTTTCCTTGAACTGAGCCACTGGGAGTAAGCAACAAACATTTGTGACGATTTGCGGGTGCTTCGTGAGCGACAACTTAGTATTCTGCGCGGAAAACCATGTACATATAGACTGCGAAGTTCGGTGAAACGTCGACACTTCTCTCCAGGCAGTCTTTTTGCTCTTTGGCTTGGGGAGAGAGGAGGAAACTAACCCCACAAAAAAAAAACAGGAAGAGTAGTAGTCTGCTCGCCGGGAAACTCGAGGAAGGACTAGAGTCACGCAGTCGGAAAACGCATGACGGGTGTTTCTACTCTCGTAGTACTGAATGACGAGGGTCCTCAGTTCATACACTCCGCTAGGCATGAAGTACGTTTCGAAAACATTATGACACAGTTAAATATATAGCTAGCACCTACACGAGCAAGCTTTCCTTGACAATCCTCCTTATGGATAAAGAGCTTGCAAGCTAGTTTTTGATCATGGAGACTTTTGCCAAGAAAAAAGCTTATTGACTGATTCTGTCGGCATGAATACATGAATACACGAACGAGAAATAATAGCTAGACTAAATTGTTAACCGGGATTCAAACTTCCGGACCTATTAAACAAGCCTTGCTGCGACAAAGAACGTTGGTAAAAGGGGTCAGTAAATTCCGGTGCCCAAGTTAAAGTAGAGTCACGAAACAGGTATTCAAAGGTATTTCAACTTGCATGAATTGTTTTGACCGAATGATATTGTGCTATAGTGACGAAAAGTCTACCCCGACCACCGATTCCCGGGACAGCGCGGTGAATTAATATTGTGATATAGTGACGAAAAGTATGGGAGCTCGACTATAATACACTAGTCAACTGAAACCCCGACCACCGATCCCCGGGACAGCGCGGTGAATTAAGGTGGCGAGACCGGAGATTTAACGCATTTAACAGCAAGAATGCACGGGGATACGGGGAATTTAACGCGTACTTCAACAGTTTTAACAATTTTAACAGCAACAACTTCAACAATTAAGCAACAAATTTCCGAACATGAATGTTAAATTCCCCTCCCTGTCCCGGGGGGAGGGGGGGGTGGTAATTGACATAAGAAGCCATATAAAAGGCGCGCGCATGTCTCTGTACTGTGATATAAACACGCTGGGAGATGTAGAGCACAAGAAAAGCAAGCTTAGGAACACGAGCCTATTGCTTTTATAAAATATTTTTCGCTGTTTTAGCGCGAGCGTGTCTCTCTCCTCTGATATAAAAACGGTAACCAGCCAATCAGCGCGCGCGTTTTATAATGCATTAAATATCTTATAAAGCATAATAGAATTCGGATTGTGGCACGCATCCAATGCAATGCCCTTCATATACATACCAACCGCAGAAGACTACTGAACTAACACTTTAGAAGGTGCATGAAGTTTTGTCTTGTAACTCTACTTTTCATTGCATTTAGGGATTAATTATCTAAAATCTTGTTTCTCTAAATAGTGCAGTGTTTAAGCAAAGTCACCCTTAATGGTAGAAAAGAATGGAGTGGGTGCTTTATTTCACAAACTTAAAAAATAATAACGATCCTTTCATGTGTTTTCTATGCGTTAATGTATAATGACGCAATATGCAGGTGCATAGCATTGCATTACTTAGCAAAAAGTCTTTCAGAATCTAAAATCCCTCTGTACACGCGCAAAACAGGGTATACGAGTCCCAAAAATCTTCCGTAACCGCTTCGTTTCAGATAAAAATGCTCTTTTTTCCCACGCGTGCAAATGAGGTTTAGAGCAGATTTCGAATGGATGGGAGACGTTACGGCAAATTCGTAGCCGCACTATAGCAGTACCGTACTCTACCGTAACCGTAGCTACGCATTGTGATTGGATGATTCACACGAAACCAATGAGAAGCCATTTCAGTGTTACTGCATACCGTACCGCGTACGTGCTGCAAGTCAGTACCGTTCATTACCCACTCATACGAAAACCTCTCTTACACGAGAACTGAGCATGTTTTAATTACGATTGTATCTGCCATCTATTGCAAAATAAGCATGTTCGTGAAGATATTCCCGAAGGGTTTTTTTCCCATCTTGTTCATATTGACCAGGTGATGAGTTTTTAGCCGTACTGACGTTTTTTACAACGCCAGGCAAGTGTAACACTAGAAAGCTTTTGATAGCAGGACCACTCAGACTGATAACCGTTGTGTTTACGGAAATTGAAACTCGTCTTAACCCAAAACTTTAACCCTTATTCAAACACAAGCATAAATTCAGGTCGGCATTTGTATTTCTTCACGTTTCCGATCTGCAAAATGCATTGAAAAAATTACCCTATACGCAGAAATATCGATTATGAAAGAAACTATTTTTATTCGTAAAAATTACAAAGACAATGACGTACAACACTGTTATGACGTCATAAGAAATTCGGAACTAATTAGTAGAAGCTTATTACGTGCATCCCAAAAAGTGACCTCTGCGCCTTGGGGAAGTTAATGTAAGGCGATCGCAGTTGGACCGCTGCGATGGTATTTTTGTAATTTCAGCCACAATTTGTGTCGTTTTCGTTGGTAGCGCACGAGCGCTGCCCTTAATTTGAACACCGCCTTTGGTCGGAATGGTGTAGGATGTTATTCTCATGTGACTTTCGGTACCACGCACTCGCCTACTCCTCCTACCCAGCGTGGGAAATGAACACAGACTTATTTCTGGTATTATGTATTTTTTTACTTAACGCCTATCTGAACCATAGGTATGTCAAGGAAATGAGCAGTGGACATGTTGAGTATGTATGCTATGTATGTGGTCCAAACCTTCCATCTGACTGGAAAACAGGTTCGCATTGATGCGTAAAAAAAGATAAGGAATCGTAATGAGCTCGTACCTTTGTGACTGATGCAAATACACGTGGAGTGTGTGGGGTTAGAGAGTAACGTTATAACTTAAAAGGGTCATCCATTACCAGCAAAACTCTGTCTTAAGACAAATTTTATGAAGAATGGACGATTTTCAAAATATAATATGGTCGTAGGCATTAGGGGCACTTTAAAACGTTATTATACTTGACGGTCCAATTTCTACCTTGAACTTGAACTCTCAGCTAACGCCTCCTTTAATCCGAAGAATTCTTAAACTATTTTAATTGAATTGAACTGAACTTGACCTCGGCTTTTGTAAGAACCACTGCGCTTCATTGCATCGTGTAGCATGATTCTTGTCTTGCGAAACTTTCAGACAAAAACTTCGTCAGTGAACAAGCCCATAAGCATTTATTAAAAAGTTTTAACTTTCGTACCGTTAAAGACAACAAAAGAGAAAAAATAGACAAGTTTAATAGTCTTCATGTGCGACCAGTCTCGAAACCCTTTTAAAAAGCATTTCTAAGAAGGGTGTCAAAACTGGTGGAACATGAAGATATACAAGTAATGTTTTTTTTTTTTTTTTTTTTTTTCAATTGGCTAAAACATATATTCTCTTAATTTAGATCTCTTTTCCCGCAGCCCAGGGAACTATGTAAAAATGAATCTGATCATAACGGCGCGCAGGTCTGTGAAACAGAAGGTAAATAGGAAAAAAAAATTTAACATTTATAACGTGCAAATATCTATATGAATATAATCAAATGCGCTGGACCGCCATTAACGTGATCATCCGAGCCACGTGAAGGTCTAACCATTTGCAGATATTATGACAAAGACAGCATTTTCTCCTCAGTTATTTCAAGACTCGAGTGTTGGTCCGGCCGGGGCTTGAACCCACGCACTCGCGCAAAGATTCCAAAACTGCATGTTGTGGGTGTATTTTGAAAACTAGAAACACTGTTTCGATCTCAAGAAGCTGGAGGTTTCAGTAAATATCAAATTTTCCTTTTTAATTAATAAATAACTGTTACTATTTGCTTTCAAAAGAAGTATTTATTTTGTTGGTCAAGTTGACTATAACGTTACACAAGTTTTATTTGAATTTCCCTTTTTTTTTTCTTGGAGGAACAGCAACAAAGAAATCTAACTTATTTAATAGCATTTTCAATAGCAGACTTTAAATCTGGAAACTTGAATTTATATCCCAGTTCTAGTGTTCGTTTCGGGATGACTTTTTGTCCTTGTAACATGATCATTCCACGAACAGACCCAAAAACCGTATTGATCGCAAATGCTGGAACAGGGAAAATGGCCGGTCGATGAAGCGCACTTGCAAGTTGGTTGGTGAAATCCTTGTTAGTAGAGACCTCAGGGGCAACACCGTTCAGTACTCCCGTCACGTGACTATTCTCTATGGCAAAGACGATGACGTCGCAGATGTCTTGGACATGAATCCATGGAAAGTACTGGTTCCCGCTCCCCACCACACCTGTAGATGTCAGAGAGATGATGTTATGGTTGTGGAATGGAGTTTGGTAGGAAACTAGTGTTTTGTCTGCAAACACAGGAGACGGTGTGCCACCACCTCTTACCGCTGTAAATCCCCTATCACATAAAGGACTAGCGACATCAACAGCAGTATTGAATATCAGATATTTTATCTGATATTTGAAATCTTTTAACATTACGTTGAAGTTGGTTTCTATTTGATAATGTCGGTATTAAATTAACGATATCGATATTCAGAAAAACACAAGTATGTGTTATCAGATATTTTGCATATTTATATCACATGAGTAATCGTCTGAGTAATTGAAAATCTGATAATTCTTATTTCATTCAATGCCACGTCTAATAAATAGATTAGATGATATTATCCGATAGTATAAGCCGCAATATCCATAGTGGTTGGGAGGTGGGGAAGGAAGATACTAATGACATGTTTAATAGATAGATTAGATGATAATCAAAAGGGACTCTGAGGTGCCCGACAGACCATAGCTTAAAATGCACATCAAACCTTGTGGATTTTGAAAATCTAAATAAAAATTTCAAAAAATGTGTCTTTTGGGGGAATATCGTCCGTCAAAGTTAGAAATGAGATGCACCGGGCTCCCTGTGGAATTTTTCAGATTTTAACGGCTTGAGATACCTGTGGTGTGATGACGTCAGATCGTGGAACATGTAACCGGTAGAGTCTATCGTACGACTTCCATATATGGATGTACATATACAGGACACTGATGTACGTTTTGAAGGCTCTCATGTACACATAGAAGGTTCATAATTATGTATGCAATCATGTACATATACGTGGTTATTAATATATATGTCGTTCTATAAATACTCCAAAAATTCCGTTTCCCTCAAGCGAAATCATCTCATGGCTTAATGGTTAGGTTTAGGGTAAATAATAGGGTTAAGCAATGCATACGGTGCTGGGATCGAATCTTCACGATATTTCTCAAAAGTCTTTTTCATTTCTAATTGAAAATGATTTAGGATCTTTGAAAATTTTCTAAGTTTTTCTCAGCATTATCTGTACATGAGAGCCTTCTATGTGTACATCAGAGCCGTCTATACGTACATCCATATACGGAAGTCGTACGACAAATCCCTCTCACATGTAAGCTAGTTGTAGTTGAACTATAGCCGAATTCGCTTCCTAGTCATGGCTATTCCTTATCAATTCGAGCCGAAAATGCCTTCTGGAGAAGAGGACAACGCAGACGATGAAAGTACGAGTGATGGAAGTGATTTAGATGAAGAAGTGGCGAGAAATGAGGTACGACTTGAAGGCTCATGATGGAAACAGCTGATATGTGTCAGCTGATACCTGACCTTGGGAGTCAGGTAGCAAGGTCGAAATACGAGCCTCGTCGGATGTCTGTTTTTAGCTTTATTTTTAAAAATTATGATAGAAAAAGTTTTCAAATAAATATGAAATTAAGGTGGTAGATAGAGGAATAAATGAAGTTTAGGTCTGCCTTGTTAGATTTTGGATATCTTTAATATTGAATCCAGGAGAAGCCGTTAAAGTTGAAAATTTGAGGATTTTTGGAGCCGAAGTTGCCTACCTATAGCTTTTTCTAC
>JAAAQI020150865.1:0-10769 GCA_011800005.2 Stichodactyla mertensii
TTTATCCATATTAATGTATCTTCTCAAGCGTTACCATTAAACAAAGGAAAAAGTCCCAAAGGAATGACACGTGATCTATATTGAGAAAACAAATACGCCCAAACGAATTAGGTCTATTCTGAGTCATCCTAGCCTACCTGTTGTTCTAAGCCTTTCTCAAAAGTCTCAAGATAATTCTCCATAGCGATGTCACCTTCAAAGTCAGTGTAGTGATTGTTGACCCAAAGAAGCATGACTCGAGTTACCTGGTGCGAGAATCAATACATCGTGTGTCAGATGCTGGCCATGTGAAGTGACGGAGGATATGGCATGATTTAAGAAAAATACGTGCTTTCTTAAAGTCTTTTTAAAGTTAAACAACGATAGTTTTGTCGATTATGAGTGATTTTGTGTTTTTAGCGCATACGACTTGTGCTCAAAAACTGGTGAGACGCGCCAAGCTCGTCTAAAACCTTCCATGCGACCAAAAATAATAGAAAAAGTAGGTACAACGATGCACCCAGTAACTCAAGGCACCATCACAGACAACCGGTTTAAGTTTAGTCAGTCAGAGGCTTAGGTAGTGCAACATCTGAGCACTCTAGGTTCGAATACTGGTGCATGTAGCATAGCCATTGGCATTAGTCCAGATAAGCGAACGTATTCAAGGGCTTTCCTTATTCTGTTGTTCCTTTTCAGTCAAATTTGGTTTGTATGAACGTTTATAAAAACTGCGCATGTGTTGTTTGAGTGTTCAACTTGCAACTATTTCGTTTCTCTGTGATTTCGAGGTTTTTTTCAAAAACTAATCAGTGTATCAGTGTGACGATATCATCATCGTCATGCGCATGCGTATTTACTAACAAAACTGGGTTCAAAGACCATTGCGTGACTTTCACGCAACTACTTGTCACACTGTGTAACGCAATTCCCGTGATTATGTGACGTCATGCTTTCATTGGTCACGTGATACCAGGACCTCATGACCTTTTTCTTGTTAGGGGAAATCCTGCGAGTCAGTTTTTTGGAAAAAAATTATTATACTTCTTTAAAACTCAAAAGCTAATAGAATCTAAGGTAAATCTATCCTTTAACTGTTTGCAAATCTTGTAGAATTAGTCAGTTTTTGAAGGTTTTTGGGCGCGAAAAAATCAACGGAAATTATCAAAACAAAATGTCGCCAAAGTTGACAGAATAAAAGCGAACTTAGTGTTCTTTATTAGCGCCTTATTTCCCCGAGACGAACGTCAACAAGAACCCAAAATAGGAGCGGTTTCCAACAAGACGTAAAATTAGACCTAGTTGTTTATAGTAATGAATGCCGGAGCTGGGTTTGTGAAAACCAATGACCTTCAAGACACCCCATGACATTTTTTTTCCTTTCGGCACACAATCTGTCTTTTTTACCAGCACAACTCGTCAAAATAATACCAATATAACCACAGTAGATCTTATGGTAGATCTACATACCTTATCGCGGTACTTTGAATCGAGAAACCAGGTCAGGAGTACACCGCAAATCTGCGATGGTTTATCGAAGTACGTTTTAAAAGTTAGAAGAAAATCCTCCACGAATGTTGGATCGATTACGGAGTGATCCTCCACCAAGTGCGATATCAGCTTTTTTGGTTTCGCCTGTTAAAACAAAATAGAAAAAGAGTTAAGATGATTAATAAGCTAACTAAATAATCTAATTTAAAAACTGAAAATACTCAGTCATAGCGAAGTGTTGTTTGTAGAAAAACGATCTCTGCTGCATGACTGATAAAACAGAAACCTAATACCCTTAAAGCTACATTGCTTTTGAAGAACAAAGTGATACTCTATAAGAGAAGGAAGGTTTACTATTTACCTTCATTAACATAAAGGAATCAGGCCAAAGGGAATCAGTGATATCACAGAAAGAATATAAAAACTTTAAAACTAACGAAAACTAAAAACAATCCTCGCATCCTTGATAAAAACACTCAGTAACGATGTTCATCGTAAGGTTAGGAAGTCAAGTCTATTTTCAATGACTGGATCGTGTTACCAGTGGCGGACATTCCGATTCAAGACTCACCCTTTATTATCGTCAATAGATGAACGTAATTCGACCACAACATACGCAAACTTTGACGAAACTCCTATGCTTATTCTTGAGATATTCTTGTCATCATACGGAAGAATGATTAATCATTATTTTGATGACGAGTTTGGCGCGGTGTACTTTTTAAGGTGCAGTTCGAGGAATTTGAGCTGGGATTTTTTTTCTTATGACGACTATTGTGTAAAATCTTCAAGTTAGGAGAGACAAAGCGCCTTGCTATACACCCTGACGTCCGTGTACTAGATCCACAGAGTATGGGCAGTAAGGTATGCGCAGAGTGAGACATTTCGACCAGTGCGCTCACTGACCTTGATCACCACTTGTCCTTCTCTGTTACCGCCATCAGTGCTCCTGTGTTCCGTTACCATGACAACTTCACCATCTTCCTCTATGACCTTGACATTGGATTCTCCTTGGGTCAGGATTCGGTAGTAGTCTGTCTGCGCGATGCATACGAACTGTTTGGAGAGAAAAAAAGTGTTACGAAAAAAAAAAACCGAAAATCTCGGGTCTGACAAAGTATTGTTATTGTTGATCACTGAGTTGCATGTCAAAAGAAAGATTCCCCGCGTAATCCGTATTTAAACAAGGCGTATCCTAGAACAGCCGTTCGGTAAGAATTCACCCAGCAGCCACTGCGCGGAACTCTTGACGTTTTCACTAATCAGAGCGCGCGCATTTCTGACCAATCAGGAAGCGTTGCCGTCACGACACGGAAAAGCGCGCAGAGTAAGTTTTTCGACTCTTTTCTACTTTCGCTCAGACAAAAGCAGCTGACCTGACAATCGTCCACGCGTGTTTTCATCACGCCCTTGTGGTACATCTTCTTCAGAGACGGTTCAACACCAAAACTGTCACCGAGATGAAGAAACGTTGGGTCTTCACCGTCAAGTATGATCTCGACTGAACCATTGAGGATAACAGACCAGGAATCCAACTGAATGAGAAAAAACACTGTTTACAAATAGATTTGACTTTAACACACACAAACACACACACACGCTCAAATTAAAACCATTAAGTAAGCTAGCATGGGCTTTAGAGAGAGAGATAAAAGCTCAAACCTCTTCTCCATCCTCCATGACAGTCGAGCCGGCTTTGTCCACAACAGCGAACACCATGACTGAACACAAAGCACGACGCACATTTTGGGTCATGTTTGAAAATGCCTGAAAAACAACAAGAACAAAATGTCAACAAAATTGATAGTTCCGAAACTCCATAGTTACTGTTGCTACGTCCCACAAGCCAAACGAAGTCTGCTAGAAAACTGCACACCTGAGATTCTGATCACAAACAGATTGGTACATTTTGTTGGGATTTTTAACAGTCTACAGAAATATGAGAATCAAATTCAAGTAATGCAAGAAACCTTTGTGACAACAGAGAGTTTATGATGGTGTTTGTGGGACAAGATGTATTCCACTGGGAAAACCAGTGATACAGTGATTGGTTGGCTATTATTTGAGCCGGAACCATCAATGAGTTGAGTTTTTCCATTTTGTTGGAAAACATGAAAACAAATCAGGTTAGAATACCGAGAAATGTTTTAAAAAACGGAGATAACTTACTGGTAGATGCTGCATGAAATCCATGAGAGTTTCTGTAGGAATAAAAATAAAATGTGAGAAAAGTTCTTTTATTCCAGCAAGCTCTTTAATGTCTTTAGTACCGTAATACTATTTCAAGGTACTTCAATCTTCCAATAAGAAAGAATATTTATATGGTATGATGAAAATAGTATTTAACAGCACTTTCCATAGATGACGTCACGATGTTCGCTCGCTGTGCACTGTGGGATTAAAATGCGGACAAACATACGAGTCTTTTGAGATTTGTTAAAGTTTCGTGAAGTTCAAATGATGTCAACGCTTGAACTTCTCGTCCTAATCTTTACCAGTTCGCTCTTTCATGGAGTCATGCAATCGTGAATCTTCCCAGGCTTTGGAAAGGGAATAAACGAGCCATTTTCTCTGAATATTGTGAATCTGACTTACATTCTCCCCAACAACAGTCTTTGCTTGTTTTATTTTCCCCATATCCTCATAAAAAAGGTACTCTAAATCAGATTATATCTGCTTCTCCACATATCCTAGGCTTTTGTTTACGAAATTTGTCCGCAGTTCAATTCTATGAGGCTGTGCGATAGATCTATTTTTAATAACCGTGGAAAATGCTAGTGCTTGATGCAGGCAGGACAGTGGGCCTTTATTCTTCACCAAAAACATTTAGCTCTTGAGGTTAAGTAAGGTTGAAGCTATAAAAACATGTTTTCAAGTAGCGTGGAGGGGGGGCTCCCCTTTTTCCAAAGCCATGTTGATTATAACTGCACTTCCAAAGGTGCTCTGTAATCCTTGTTAAAACATTGCCCCTCCCACTTTCAAAATTGCTCCGCAGTCCCTGGTTTTGTGCTTACCAATGTCACTTTCTGTTCTCTCTGATGGTTCTTTTTCCAGGCAATCTCGCACAACATCTCTGACCATGAAGGACTGAAATATTAAGTAAAGATAAAGATAGTTACTATCACATTTTTCTGATCATGTAACCATAACTTAGAAATAACTTTTTTTTACTCTACCTCTTGTGAGGAGTGGGACTCTGATTCTTCTTCATCATCAGAATCAACTAAAAAATAATCAAAATGTGTAAATAATCATTCTTACAATTCATATACCATACTGCCTTGAGCTAACTATCCCGAAGTTGGCCATACTGATCACTTATGAACTGTTTTTCCCATGTGACCAGAATGCAGTAACATCTGCTTCTAATCACCCAACTACTTAACTGATCTGCTACTGGATGCATGTCAAGCTGAGGAATTACTCCACAAGCCTGCAAGATTCAAATAAAAATGGCTAGCCAGAGTAAAGTCCTTACCAATGCTCTCTACTAGTCCTGATAAATCAAGTTCTAAATGCTCTGATGACTGACTGCATTTTGTAGCTGATGGTGGATGAATCTTGTTAACTCTTTCTTCTTTTTTCATAAGATTATGCTCACTTTGCATCAAAATCTCTTTGACTTGTTGTAATTCCATTGGAAGCTAAAGAAATTAAATATATTGAAAGATATTGTTCATTGTGGATAAAATAATGAGGGATACTTATTCAATTGTCTCATGACTCTGCATTTGTGGATGAACAGAAAAAGAATAGCTGACTTCTGAGATTTGCCTGTCACACAAAGGTTTCAATGTGAGGCTTCATGCTAAATTAAAATCATTCTTTTCTCCTGTCATGGATTACTGAGCATTATACATGAAGTCTTACATTGAAACCTTTGTGCAAGACAAGTGAGGTATCTTTTAAGTAGGGAACATGAGAATAGCTTTGGTAAGTCCATTGCTAGCAACCACAAAGTTATAGGAATAAATTATAGGAATAAATATAAATGAGTTAAATGAATGAAAGAGTTCTAATACATTTTCATCTTCAGGGACTGGTCCTGCTACACGAAAATCCTTGGATTCCAATGCAAGTAGCTTTTCAAGCTCTGACGTTGAGTAAGAATGTCTTTGGAATGGTTGTAGAAGATTCTCATGTGAATAATCAATCTAAAATAATAAATAATAAGCAGTGATTTTGTGCAGGAGAATGAGAAAATATCATGTATGCATACAGAGTCCTATACCATGCAAATTATCCTGGTCTACAGTACTATTAACTATCACACATCTCTTTAATTAATGCATATTATCCTTTTTTACTGAATACAACTACATCATATTGTATGTAGGATCATGAGAATTGTCATTGCAGTTTAATAATAGTATAGATAATGATGGGGGTCCTAATATAGTGCTTTCATGCAAGTCTCAATGCGCTTTATAATCATTGTCACTGGAGGACTTTACAGGTTGCATATTACGTTGACATTACCATCCGCACAGCTCACTCAAGTAGTACATAATTAGTTTGAACACAGTGGTAAAAACATAAAGCTCTTGTACATCCTAACAAACACGAGCAGGTCTAATTATATCAACAACCTACTGAAACACTCTTTCAATATATTGTTTGTTTGTGCCAGATAACGTTTTTACAAACCAATTACAGCAAAACTAAAACAGCACTTTCAATCTATACTGATTTAACAAGTCATGCATACCACTATCATTCCAGAACGTTCCAGTACGAGACAATCAGTTCCTCTTGTGCCATCTGGACCATGTGGCTGCTTGCCAAAACTGTGCAAAAATAAAATAACAATGGTCAGCTTTGGAAACAGTTATTAATAATAGGTATCAGAATAATTAATTAGTTTAATCAGAAACCAAAACAAGTACGCTATAAAGATTAATAATGATTCAATCTAAATGGAGTCTATAGTTATGCATGAATGAAGAAGGAATAAAGAATGGAAATTGGATAAACAGCTGGTAAAATGTGTAATATTTGAGGAAGATAGCTTGATTTGAGTTCAAATTAGGCAGGTAAAACTACACAATACTAACACATATCTATTGTATTTTGCTCTGCTGAGACAAGGGTCTAATTTGCATGCGTTATTATTACAAAAACGTAAACAGTTGAAACTGAAAAATGAAACTTCCCCAGGCAAGTGAAGCTGGGTTCAACCCCAAAACAATGCTCAAAATTTCCCTTTCAACTGACAATTTCTTTCTGTTTACCTGCTTCCAGGTAGGTACATATATCCCTCTAAAAACACACAGCCAGTGAGTAAGATATACCAACAGGAAGCATAGTCATTTGACCTGAAAAGAAGGAGTATATTTTGTTTAGTACAACAGAACATTTAGTCACATGTTGGTTGGACAGATGTACAAGGACACAGGCAACCCAATATAAAGTTTTTAAGTTATGACGTATTTTCGGGTTTATTTTCTCACAAAATTGATCTGCTTGAATAAACTTTACAACGGTCAATTTGAACCAAAAATTCAAATGTCATTTTGTTGTAAAATAGAGCCTCTGGAGTGCATTTATGAAGTCCTAGAGATAAAACAACTACTCTAGAGACTTTCTGGAAGAAAATTTTTTCATGGTATTATATTTTCAAGAACTTTCAGAATGCTTTTTAACGATGAAATAAAATTTTCAAATTAGCTCATTAATATGCATAATTATGCATTGCTTGGGCTTCCTATGAAATAAACCCAAAATGTTTATTCAGGTTTCCTCCTCCACCTACAACAAGATCTCTGTGTAATAATTCCTGATATGATAAAAAAGAAGAAAAATCTCCACAGAACTGCTTCCAATTTTGGACCCGGAAGTCGGCTTTTTCATACAAGTGACGTCACACCAGTTCTTCTCTGAACACTTTGCACAGGTAACCCAAACAAAATAGCCTTTCAAATAAAAATCAGATCTCATAATAAGGTAATAATTACAAGTCAATTTAACTTAAAAATATACAAAGTTATAACTTTTGAGATGTCATTATTTCATGCTATTTTATTTCATTTATTTATTTGACGATACAAAGTCTCCTCGAAATGTTTTCCACAGGAAACCCAATCACGAATTCAAAGCAGCATGAGTCAAGAAAGTTTTTCTTATCTTTTCAAACAAAGCCCCCAAAAAATCGTCATTTTTGTCCCTTTTTGACAAGACTTTTGAAAGAATTGTTACCAAATGCCTAGATAAATGGTAGGTAGTGGAAGTGTTTGTTGATTTAGAACATGATAGTCCATTAAAGTTGGAATATTTCAATACTACTTTTCATTGTTCAAATAGGCGCGCCTTTTACAGAGTGACATCCAAAAAATAGTTTGAATTACTATATAAGTGAAACTCTCTAAAACTAAGAAGAAATATGCATCAGAAGGCAAAGGAATTGCTATAAGAATAATGGTCTTTTCCAAAATGTTTTCTTTTTCCATTGTGCTTTGGGATTTCATAAACATAGATTTTGCTTTTTTGTGGTACAAAGAGTTTGATGGGAGAGTCAAGAGGGTCATGCAAGGGAATTTAAACAAAAAACCACGACTTAATTAATATAAAACACAACATTGGCTAAACTTCAAACTTAATATGCTATTTTCTTATGAAACCATGTGGGTTGATTTGTATCTTTTCATTTTTAAAAGCAGCAAACTTACTGGTAAAGAAGGAAATTGGAGTCATACTCCTCATATCTTGCGGTTTGGGACATGACCCTAAAATATGTAAGAATATACACAGTTTAGTCTATATTGACTGTATTGCATTCCAGTGTTACTATATATATGTCAGATTTAGATATGTATGAGAGTGTATAAAATGCATTTAAACTGGGTAAGTAATGAGATGTATTAATGGAAATCCCGTAATTATCACAAATAAGATGATGATAATAGTGATGATGGTATGATGGTGATGATAACCTTAACATATGGTCGTGGTGGTGATGATGATGAATATGATTAACATTACCTGACTGATGACTCAAGGTAACCTCCCATAGCTTGCATTCCTCGTAAATGGATGAAAATTGTCTCAGCTTCCTGAAAGAAAAAAATAATTATAATAATTAACTTTCTTCACAAATTAAAAACATTAATATGATATGTTGTTAGAATAAATTCCAAAGGTATCTATTTCACATTTATTTACATTTCCTGACATGGGATATCTTAATGTCATAGCAGGTGATCACGTATCGGCACAGTCACTTTGATTAAAACACTGAGGCAGAGATGTGTCAAAAATCTATGATCATTTGTTTACACTTTGGGATTATACTATTAGTTGCTGAAAGTAGAATACATCAAGGGATTGTTCCACAGTTTAATTGGTGAGGTTAAAATAACATCAATTATTCAGGGAGGTGTTATGGCATACACACACAAAACTTGGACGTAGGATGTAATTAAATTGAACAAAAAAAGATTTAGAATTTCAAACTTTTACTTTTTATTAAATTTAGATATCATTTCCATTTCCTGCGCCAACTAATACACTGTTACAATCATTCAGTGATCATTTTTTCTGTTTGCCTCATGACATTTTAATGCACTTTTGAGATCCCCTCAAGGCATGCATTATATTAGCTATACATTTAATAACCCACTAATCAGTAAATACAAAATGGTCTGGCATACCACAATTATTAAACTCCACCACATTTGCTATTAAAACCACCTTGGAAAAACCAAATGTAAACTCTCACAATACATTGGTAAAAAGCATCTTCAGTTCATAAATTTAAATCTTACTCTTATGCATTAGACTATAGGTGCTGACTTTTGTCTAATTAAAATATAGAAAAACAAAGGCCTAATCAGGAAATAATTGTGAAAAATTATAAGATGTATTTGGCAAACGCAATTTCCTAAATGTACAGAGTATCACCATAATAACACCTTTTCATTTCCTAACCCTTCCCAGCAACTAAAAAATTGATCTCAGACATTTTGTGTAAATTAATCTGGTATAGGATATTTCCAAATTAAAATAAGTGCTAGGATTTTTAACCATTTTATTTGTTAAAAATGGCAAAAGCTAAATTCAATTATTTAAAATCAATTCATCTCGGACTTAATACGCAAGTAATATTGCTCTTTTCTTTTCCAAGGTTAGTCATTTGTTGTCTATTCTAATTCAAGGGTGTGAGTCATTAAAATTCATAATTGTACAGACAAAAAGACTTTTTTAATATTAAATATATAGCCAGGCAACCTCTAGTAAGGGAAAATATTTCAAAAACTATCTCATTTAAAACAAATCACTTATTGTGAATTAGTCTTAAAGGTTAAATAATCAGACTTCCTGGCTATCAAAAGTAGTAAGGTATCTAAGGCCTTTGTTTTGAGTAAAGGTACAAAACCAGGGAGAATCCCTATCATTTAACTTAAATAAGTTTAATAAATTCAACACTCCAGGGATAGGATGAAAGCCAACCATTTGCAGATGTAATTACAAAGGCAGCACCTTCTCCTCAGTTATTTTAAGACCCTGAGTGTTGGTCCAGCCGGGGCTTAAACCCATGACCTCCCACACAACAGACTGAAACCCAACCAAGCTAACCTAACCCAAAAATGGTTCCATCACCTTGCAACTCTAATAAATTCCTAGATTGATCTCACATTGGCATAGCAACAACAACAGCAGCAGCTTATTTTTATAGCTGAAATTGATTTTAGATTTTTGACTTAAAAACCAAAGTACTAAAATCTATTCTGTGAGGTATCAATGACGATTTAGAAAGTAGTAATTGTAGAAGATCAGAGTATATCTTAAGGAACAAACCGTATGTTATACAAGAACTAAATTCTGTTCAAACTATCCTGCATCATTAAGAACCATATATGTTGAGAAAACATCTGCCCTTACTAATATTAACATCATAATATATAATTTAATATTAAAAACTAATGCAATAAATTTCTGATATTTTGATGTTGCTTCAGTGGAGTCATAATGCTGAAACGTCAGAAATTTATTGTGTTAAATTGAGAAATAAAGCTACCCTTATCATAATATATAATACATATGACATTAAATTTAAATTATAAATATACCCTAGTGTTTTACAAGCTGTATGTATCTTTAGAAACTGCTGTAGTTATTTTTAAATGTACATGTGCTATGAACGGTTAGGTTCGACCTGTTACTAGCTTTCTGATTCAATTTCCATTTTTAAGAATGAAAGCAAACAAAACTCCTGGTGGTACTAAATACATATTACAGCAAGTGGCTGTGTGTTTGTGTGAATGTGTGGAGGGGGTGAGGGGTGAGGGGGGAGGGGGGAGGGG
>JAAAQI020150876.1:0-10764 GCA_011800005.2 Stichodactyla mertensii
GTGAGAGCTACAAAGAACTAACATCAGATAAGTAAAATTTGTAGCTGGTTTATTGATATCACACACACACACACACACGACGACTTTGTCCTAGTGCCCTTGAACTCGTGGATTGAAATAAATTTGCGAAATGTGAGCGAGGGAGGGACGATTGATATATGGAGCCCCTGCTGCGCACTGTTATGGAATCAAAGCCAATACTTGTCAGTTATGGTATTCTCGAGCTCTTTGGTAAGAACATTATATGAGAAAGTTTAACTGACGGACTTGTGGAATCTTTTCATTCTGCAATGAACCCGGCAATTGTATATTTTTAATATCTTATTTCTGTTTGAAAATGATTAGCTCACGTAATTTCGTAAAATTGTCACTTAACAGTATCTCTCATGATACTCTTTAACGGCAACGAATACGTTAGCTTTAAGATACGTGAAAGTGGACAACTGCGACTTGGACAATTTTTGAACCTCCTTAAGGATCGAATTGACGAAATTCTTTAACTTGCAAGTGTTTCAGAGCTGCATATTAAAGATTATATTACCCAGTATTCGGAGGTCAAAAATTTCAACATGTTGAGTCAGGTAACTCAACGCTCTAGTCACTTTAGTATAGATAACAATACCTTGGTTTCTGAAGACCCATCTCTGAGGAGATGCGTTGGTCATTGAACGTCCCTTTGTTTTGCGACGATTGCTTTGTGGAGCACCGTTGATATCAGTCACCCAGATGCACCACGCAAAGGCAACAAAAAGAATAACCTTCGATCTCATTTCAGCATTTGATTTCTAATTTCTTTTTGAAACGGCACAGAGATGTAAAATTTATCCCAGTTTTGATTCAGTCGAGTGACAAGGTCTTCCAGAAACAGTTCCTACGTTTCGTAGTTCCCTTCAGTATCTTCACGTTTGTTCTGTGCCCTACGCAATTCGGTTGATTGTATCGAGTTTAATCGTATCGTTTTTCACTCATCACTTCTTGCGTACAGGATACCGGATATTGTTATGTGAATATTCACACTTTGGAAAGCTAGCAACACTACCAGCTGAGCGGAAAAAATTCTTCAACCATTCAAGGTCCGTTGTGATATTTCATGACCTGCCCCATGGTCAAGCACGATTTTCAACCTGAAAACAATTGGAAATTTAATCCGGTGTATTTTGAGGCCTAGAAAAGTCCAAAAGTATTAAAAGGAGTGAAATTTTATCTTTGTTATCCAAAAACCACGCGAGAAATGATTTCCAAAGCAAAGAGGAGGTTTTGTCCAACAATGCTTTGCGCAGCTAGTTGTTCGCTCAGCTGGTACATCAATCTAGTGTTCGCGGTCTAGGAAATCAAAACACAGAAGAAAAGGATACAAACAAACAAACAAACAAAAACAAAAAACCGAAAGAAAAAAGGGAAGGAAGCAAACAAACAAACGAAAAACAAACACATTAACATTTAAAAAATGAAATAAAGAAAGAATGAAAAGATGAGCAAAAGAATAATTAAAAGAAATGAAAGAAATAAAGAAAATAACGTTCTCTTGATTACAGACACAAATATGCAGGGTCAGTCTTCTCAATCTAGAGTCCAATTTATAAATGCCAACGATATAGGGAATCACAATTGTGCACCTTTGACAGTGTAATCTTCCATTACCTCAAATCAAATTCTACATAAGAATGATACTAACACGCCTCGCACTTTTTGATCCTGTCCCCAAGTCCAGCCCCACAATTCTGTACAGGACGAGTTCGTTTCTAGTCCTCCGTAGAATTTCGGAAAGACTATTATTACCCTATTAGAGCTGTTAAGTTGTGACGTATTTCCGGGTCCAATTTTTCAAAAAATGCGCTAAAATAAAACCAAAACGTTTATCCACAATTCCTCCTCCACCTGTAATACACAGACCTATGTACACCAATTCCTACTATGAAGAACAAAGCAAGAAAAATCTTCAAAGAACTGCTTTTCATTTTGGACCCGGAAGTCGTTTTTCGTTCGAATTACATCACAACAGCTCTATTGGACACAACATTTCGCAATAGCCAGTGTATCACCAAGACTCAATATTAGACATACTTGGATAAATTTTATCAAAGTAATTGAGTATGAAACGTCCGCATTCAAAACGGCAATCAAGTACAAAGAAAGCAAGAGCTTAACAAGTGTATTTATAACGATTTACACTGATAACAAGACATAAGACAAAAGCAGACTGCAAATTTGGTGAGCTTGATCATGGATTACATCTTTGCACTCCCACACTACTGGCCACTCTTCACTTTGAAATATCCTAAATTTGGCTTCTGTCTATAATTCACTACTGTCTCACGTTCACTTTTCTTTCTTTCTTTCTTGATTTTGGATATCTAAAAACTTAGATTACTAGGAGTTGTGAAGGTCGCAAAATGTAAAAAGTGCTTCAACCACTAGTTTTTTTATAATTTCAAGCAGAAGTGTAAAACGAAAAGAGTGCTCGAGTCTTTTAAAGAAAGTTAAATACACTAGACAATCAAAGTGATTGCACGAACACGTGAGCTCATCCGTGGTTGCACTTTAGAATTCTTGAAAACATTTCCCTTGTCGAATCAGATATTGATTTTACTATAATTACTAGTAACGAATTGGAGAATCTTCCTAGGCCCGGCTCTTCTAGCTTTCGTCTTTCTTTTTATCTTCAGTTGATTCTGTGGTTTCTTCGCTTGTGCCGGAGCTTTCTCTGTCTGCTGCCATCTGAAGGAGAAGGATTTACCGAAACAATTTAGTTAACCAATAATCATGAACGCCAGGCTTCGTGCGAAATCAAGCTTCGTGGCTCGAAACGAATGAAGTTTCTTTGACTTTTCGGTTTATTGAAAGCATATTTTTAAGAGCGAACTAACAAGTCAAAGAGAAAAGAGAAAGAGTGACACCAGGGGGTTAGTCGTTTCGAGCCACCAAGATACATTTGGCCAAGGGAAGCCTATAGCACCCTCCCTCCCCTGGGGGTTGGTGAGCTGGGAAAAAAACGGAAAGACTGCTCGCAGACTATAGCAGGGCTCGAGACTAACTTTTCAGCTTGCTAGCCCATTGGGTAGTGACAGGTTTGAATCACTAGCCAAACCAAATTTTTCACTAGCTAAAATGGCTAGTGAAGCGCAAAAACCACTAGCCAAAATGGAATTTTTTACTAGTCTGTGGCTAGTTGGCTACCGTTGGTCTCGAGCCCTGTATAGTCTTTCTAAGAAATTTGGAAAGGGGGAAAAAGTTGAAGTAAATTCTTTTTACCTTTTTGTAAGCCATTTCAAAGAGTTTAAGAGATTTCTGTTGTAGTTCACTGTAGGCTTGTCTAATGGTTTCTGCTGTTTCGTTGTCTTTGTTGGCCAATACTTCGCGTACCTTAGTGATCTCTTCCTTTAGTTTGTCGGTCTGCAAAACGAGAAAAATTCCTTTTTAATGACCACGCTACTGTTAATAACTTTCCTTGTTAGCATTAGATAAACAAACAAACAAATCGATAAATGAAGTATATAACAAATAAGGAGCGAGGAAAAAACAAACGAACCAACCAATGACTAAGGGAAAAATCAATAATAAAAAGTCAAAAAAGGAACATAAATATCTGGCTGTATATGACCGGGAGTGTATGCATGTGTGTTGCGGGAGACGGAAAACAACTTAAGGCAGAATAAATCGTGCCTTACGAAGGGAATGCCTAACGAATTGACTATTACTAAGTGTCAACTGCTTGGTCCATTGTATTTACCTCTTCTTGTGGTAGCTGGTCCTTGAATTCCTCCATCTTTGTCTCAGTGTCATGAATCATCGATTCAGCATGATTGACCGCCTCGGTGGTTTCCTTGGCAACAAACAACAACCTTCACATTAATTTATGTTCACAAACTTGTAACTTCTAATATGATAGAAGCTAAAGTTGACCAATCAAATTTAATACTCCATTCACCCCAGAAGCGTGTTTAGTTAAACTGTTTTTTTTCTATCTTCTATAATATGAAGCCATTCAACTCAATCGGAATCAAACTACCTGGAATTTATGTTGTGTTCCACAAACAACAGGTATATGCAGTTTTGGAATCAAAGTTTGCCTTTTGTTTGCGGATAATTTTCTAAACCTGTTTAATTAAACCACCTTTAACCATGTTTAACCATCGGTGTGAATACAGCTTAAGAATTGAATAGATTTTGTCGTTATTACACACAGATCTTTGCTTTCCATATCAGACCATCCTATGCTGCAACAATGACTACCTTCTTCAAGTATTCTGATTGGATGCATAGTAATCAAGTAACTGCCACCCGATTACCTCAGTTGGAAGAGCAATGGTCTCTTGTGCGGGAGGTCATGGGTTCAAGCTCCAGCTAGACAAACACCCAGGGTCTTAAAATAACTGAGGAGAAGGTGCTGTCTTTGTAATAATATCTGCAAATGGTTAGATCTTCTTGGCTCTGATGATCACGTTAATGCAGTCCCGAGTATTTGAATATGTTCATACAGATATTTGTTATAAATGCATTCCATTGACATCCTGATTGGATGTGCAGTAATCTTGCATGGGATTTTCAGAATTTTTTGTTCAAGTCAGCATTTCACTGTGACCCCCCCTCCCCCCCATGTGTGTTTTATGGCAAGATCAGTCCCTACTGCATCTAGTTGTCAATCATTTTAAGTTTGATATAAGCAATGTTAAAAACCTTTTTCTGTCTGTCGCTCTCGGCGAATTTCTCAGCTTCTTTGATCATGTTTTCTATGGCATCCTTACTAAGACCTCCAGAAGACTGAATGACAACTGAATTGTTAAAAGAAAAAGAAAGTTATAATATTATGGTTGGAGCACAACCCTATAAATACCTCAGCACGCTTGAATTGTTTTTTTTTTCTGATGGATTTCAATCAAATTAGTATGGTTAGTATCACGTTTGACATACCGCAGAAGACTAATTTGATTGATGACCGTCTAATCTGCAGTCATGTCTGAGATTTTAGAGTTGCATTTCAATGATAACGTTATAAAGTAGACCTAGAAAGCTGCACAGAACACAGCCATTTTGGTCAGGGCACCAAATACCAGGGGGCGAAGATGCAGGAATTAGGGAGTAAATGAATGAATGAACAAATGAGAGGATAATGGTTAGAGCATGGGATAAAGCATGTTTTACTTACTTTGTTGTTCCCTGCCTGTTCCCTTGTCACGTGCTGATACATTCACAATACCATTTGCATCAATATCAAATGTCACTTCAATCTGAGGTACACCTCTTGGTGCTGGAGGAATCCCAACCTGGAAATTGAACATTAAAATTATGAATGTTATTTAACTGTTCCACTTTAATTATATTTCCTGCCGGTGGATTGCGCTATCATGGCAGGGCTCAAAATAGAAAATAATATATATATTTTTTTTTATTTTTGGCAGGATAAATAATTTCAGTGGAGCAAAATTTTTCCTCCCATTTGTTTTTCCATTTGGCAGTTCAAAATTGTTTTGCTTGCCTTTTCTAAAATTTAATCTGCATTTTGACCAATGGCAGGTTGCTATAGGGAGCACTGCACTGTCTGCCTCTCACTGCGCATATCCGACCTATGAGTTTTTCTTTCTTTCTTTTCTTTTCCCTTTTTCCCCCCATTGACTTTCCCAGATTACAAACATTATAACTACTGTAAGAACCCTTAGAATTTCCTTACCAGCTGAAACTGTCCAAGAAGCTTGTTGTCAGCAGCCATATCTCTTTCTCCCTGGCAAACCTTAATCTCAACCTGTGTCTGGCCATCGGCAGCAGTAGAGAACACCTACAGTTCCATCAAATTAGAGTCTGACTGAATTACTACATTCTTACGTGATACTGTATGTTGAGGCATTGTATCAGAAGAGTAGTTCCTAACAGTACTGTAGCTAACAGAGCTGCAACTTAAATGGACTGGGAGTCAATAACCATTGAAATGAAGCCAAACACGGCTTTTAAGACTTACAGCCTAATTATTCTAATTTCTTAGTATAGAAAGAAAATAACTAAATATCAGAAATTTTGACAAAACTTCAGCTATGAGAAATAACTAATATACTTGTAGCAGTACTTTTGATACAAATGGACATCAGATTCATAACAGTATACTATTTAACAGTATACCTATGCTTAAATTTATTAGTCTAATTTGAATTGTACCTGGCTTTTCTTGGTTGGAATCGTAGTGTTTCTTGTAATCAGTTTGGTAAACACACCACCAAGGGTCTCAATACCAAGAGACAGTGGGGTCACATCAAGTAGCAATACATCCTTCACATCACCAGCAAGAACACCTCCCTGGATGGCAGCTCCTAGTGCAACAGCTTCATCAGGGTTGACCGCTTTGCTAGGCTGTCTACCAAATGTCTCTTGGACAGTTTGTTGAACCTGATAATGCAAAAACAAAATGGCACATCACAATACCGTACACAAAAATTTCAGCATCTTTTCTTACTAGTACTACAATAGTAATACAGTACCTTGGGCATTCTAGTCATTCCTCCGACCAAAAGTACATCTCCAATGTCACTCTTACTGATTTCAGCATCTTGTAGACATTTTTTACATGGTCCTACAGTCCTGTTGATAAGATCACTGACAAGAGACTCAAACTTGGCTCTTGAGAGCTTCAAGTTCATGTGTTTTGGACCACTAGCATCAACAGTAATGTAGGGTAGGTTGATATCGGTCTGTAGAACAAAGGCATGGAAAATGTTTTTAGACTTGATAAGATAGTGCAAAGGTGAGAATATTTAAACAGGATTCCCACTCTCCTGACTAAATCCCATTTTTCACTGACTTTACCAAACACAAGAAAGGTAATACACAATAAGATACAGTACTTTTGATCACATTCAGGTGAACTCAATTTGAAGTGATTGAATGTGACACCAGGTGGGGGAAATGTATTGCTTCAACCAACATGGCTGCTGTATGATTAGGCTCCATCTGAATCTTATCAGAATCCAAATTTAAGTATCAGAAACCCAGATTTCATCATGATATTGTGTGGTCAACACATGCCGTAATACCAGCTCTTTCATTTCAGAGAGATTTTACTGATTCTGTGAATTAAAGTACCTGAACTGCAGATGAAAGTTCAATTTTTGCTTTCTCAGCAGCTTCCCTTAGTCTCTGTAGAGCCATGCTGTCTTTGGAAAGGTCAACACCACTCTAGAAATTATGAAAAAGAGACTGAACATTGTACTTTGTATTTTTAGACCAATGCAGAATGGGAAACAGGATACAGGCTACATGCTAGATTCCCAAGAAAAGATTCCAGGGTTCCAAGAATGAATGAATGAATGAATGAATCATTTATTTATCCACTAATGCCTACACATACATGTTGTACACACCACATACATGGTGGTGTGTACTATTCCTAACCACCCAATGTTCCTGATATTTGTAAGTGATTGACAGCCCATACCTCTTTCTTAAATTCAGCAATCAGAAACTTCAGAAGAGTATTATCAAAGTCCTCTCCTCCTAGGTAAGTGTCTCCATTAGTGGCTTTGACTTCAAAGACACCTTTTTGGATTTCGAGGATTGAAATATCAAATGTTCCACCACCAAGATCATACACTGCAATACTAAACAAGAGAATAGCAAATATCTTATAAATATCACAAATAAAGAATTGAAAAATTGACCATTTTCTCCACTGAGGGGATAAAAAGTCAATTCTGCAATAACTATATTTTCTCTCCTTGTGGAAAGAGCAACTTACATTTTGTCTTCTGTCTTGTCCATACCATAAGCTAGAGCTGCTGCTGTTGGTTCATTGATAACTCTTAAAACATTTAAACCAGCAATTTGACCAGCATCTTTTGTGGCCTTAGAACAAGTGAACAATAATTTAGCATTGGGGAAAAATTAACAGTCTTAACCCTAACTGAAGGCAACCAAAATCAATGACCAAGAAGGACAGACAACACTTGTGGGATGGATTTGGATTCAATTAGTTTTTACTGAATAGAGCAAGTGACTGGGTGAACCGACTGGCTACGAGTTTCCCTAGTTACTGTAATGTAATTAAAAATGAGCCCCATAACAGTAGAACACATTGAGTTTGGTTAGATTTGGTTGAATACTAACACACCTGTAGCCTTTCAATGATTCCAAGAATTAAAAAGAAATGTATAGTTTGGAGGGAAAGTGTTTGAAAAGCTTCATGGCTGTACATATACTTTAATGATAATAAATATAATCTAGTTCACAATACAAGAATGTAGTAAGAAATAAGCAAACAGTTTGATACCTACCTGTCTCTGTGAGTCATTGAAATAGGCTGGTACAGTAACCACGGCATTAGTAACAGTAGTTCCTAGGTAACTCTCAGCCGTCTCCTTCATCTTCATTAGTATAAATGCCCCAATCTGACTAGGTGAGTACATCTGGCCATTCACCTCAAACCATGCATCACCATTGGAGGCTCTGACTATTTTGTAGGACATATTCTTTCTGCAGAAATATTTAAATGTATTCATAAGGTCCAGGTCGAACATCAAACTTTCAAATGAGCTGAACTCATTGAAAACAATGGATAATAAGGCGGTCTTCTTTGATATCATTAGGTTCAGCTCACGTGAAGTTCAACTTTTGACCTGGGCCTAAGATTTAAATAACAGTCCACACTGAATATTTAATAGTTAATGACAGCAAAGCTCATTTGTATGTTCCATTCATTGCATATAATAATGTGATTTTAACATGAATGGGAACTGTACATAATTTCTGAAAGTAGGCAGTTTGATTTACAGCCTGTAGTTCTATTCATGAGCAAACTATTGTGTTTTCTTGAACTACACAATACTTACATATCTTTCTTCACTTCAGGAGCATCAAATCTTCGCCCAATATAGCGTTTAGTTGCATAGAGAGTATTCTGAGGGTTAGTGATTGCCTGCCTCTTTGCTGGAGCACCAACAAGTCTTTCTCCTTCTGGAGTAAAAGCAACTACTGAAGGCGTTGTTCTCATACCCTCAGCATTTTCAAGTACTTTTGCTGTTTTGCCTTCCATTACTGCGACACAGGAGTTGGTGGTGCCAAGGTCGATGCCGCATACTGCACCTCGAACACCTTCAGAACTAAAAAAACACACAATTTTAGATTTTACAGTATAAGGGGTTGAATGTGGGAAGCATTGTATGAGAAAACTTAGTGACATAAATGTATGATGTTTATCACTATTTTTTCTTATACAATTGGTTATAAGTGTTCTTTATATATTTCAAAAAAAGGGATGAGGCTAGTATCAATAAAAGCCAACCCCCCCCTCTCTCCATCAGCGCTCCATTCTAAGGGTATTCAAATCTAAAGCTACACAAATCAGAGAGAAGTGGAAAAAAAGCATGTGAGGTCACTGAAGCTCAAACTAAAGACCTCTTGCTTAGGAGGCAGGACACTAACCAACCAAGCCACACTTGCTCCTATAAACTACTTATAACTACAGAAATATCATGCTATTTAATTAAAAATAAAATAAATGAAATAAAAAAGATTGGTCACTGTTCTTCCAAAAAGTGCTTCGTTTTATTATAAAGAAAGAGACTATTTTCTGGGAAAACAAAACGCATGTTCAAAAAATGCCAAGTCACAGCGACAAGGGTTGGTGGGCTTATGCAACACTATTGGAGAATTACGATTATAAATTTTTGTAAATTTACGAAATAAAAACAAAATTTGCGAAAGACACGGTGAAAGTGGAAAATATAATTGTTTTAGAACAGTTTCTATCACAGCTGAATTCTAAAATACATTTCAAGTCGTAAGATAAAATACCCACGTGCATAACTACATTAGCACGTGCAGTGTCATCTATGTTCTACAGGAATCACCAATTAGCACAAGAAAAACAGCCTTACCTATAAAATCTGCTTCCAAATTTCGAATCTTGAACAAGTAGTGAGTCAATGAGTCCATTCTGTAAGAAATCAAAACTGTGAGCCGTATCTGGGAGCAGATCTCATAAAAACTCGTGTAATGGTGGACGGTTTACTGTCATACTATACCTGACGATATAAAGTTCCATAGGACCTCGAATAATGCCGTAAACTGCGGCTTATGTGCTTTAGAGAGGTTCTCCCAGCGTTTATTGTGGACCACATGGTTATTAGTGAAGGAAACTTTGTAAAATAAGGTGTTTTTTCGCTCAAAATCTGCCAACATCCGCCGAGAAAATCAGCCAAGAAATTGCGTATGTACGACCGAATGGTATCTTGGGAAGATTACCATATATAGTAAACCACAGGGTGACCGTAATAGCGAAGTGGCTGTTTCGAATTTTGTAACGAATACGAATATTTCCAAAGAAAAAAGACCCATCCGAATATAAGCCCACCTAAAATAAGCTGGACAAAATGGGACGTTAGGCATATCGCTAAGGATTGATAACAGTAAACTTGTTTTGTTCTATTTTGCCTCTCCACCCCCACCCCTACCCCTACCCCCACCCCTACCCCACCCCCCACCTCGAAAAAGAAATATATTAGAAAAATAGAAAAGTTCTGAATTCACCAAGTAGCTATCAGTGGTCACCCATCCCAGTACTAACCCAGCCCTACGGACTTGATTCGCGTGCACTGTCCTGAAAGTACAACGCATTAAACCACTCGTCTATCGCTTTCAAAGAATTACGTCAACAATGCATGTCAAAACAATGCACCACAAAGACTAGGTTATTTTGCTCTTTCAGATCCATGTGAACCGTGGTTAGAGCAAGGGGTTGGTCGTATATGGTCTGGGGGCCGGCCAGCCTCTCCCCTGATGCTT
>JAAAQI020150887.1:0-10763 GCA_011800005.2 Stichodactyla mertensii
GAGTTGAAAAAACGAGGCGCAGCCGAGTTTTTTTAACTGACTTTGAGGTGTTTGGAAATCGGAGGAAGAACGCTCTCCCGTGTTTGAAATATTACTTCTCAAATTCATGAATATTTCTTGGAGAAAATCAAAGAAAAAGTTTAGGGAATTTAATGCAAATTAAGAACACAAACCACCGTCCAGTAGTGATTTGCTTTGTTTTGTCCTCATTAAATATTCATGAATTTGAGAAAGTCTTTTAAACATGCCTTACAAACCAAAACTGAAACTTAGGTTTAAACCTACACTTTGTCTAGCTAATACATTAAGTATTTTTGCTAATCTTTGTAACAGAAGGTTTGTTATATGGATATATCTCCCATGTATGAGTTACGCATCATTTACACGCTCCAACTCAATGGGAGAACGATTTCGGTTTACATACAAAATTCCTACCGCTTCTGTAAGGCGTCCACAGCCCACCTAATTCATATAAAGCCACATTACAAGACGTGTTGGTGGCAAATACCTCGGCACCCCGCACTTGTTTCTTATGATCAAGAAAAGAACTGACTAGGACAACACCTCCGTATGCACATCTGTCGATGTTGAGATAATAGTGAATCCCTAGATTAAAATATAGTAGATGAACAATTAGATTATCAATTACGAAAAAAAAAAAATAATAATTATCATTCATTCATCCACCTTCTTGATTCATTCAGCAATTCATTCACTCGACGTAAGCATAACGTCCGTCCGTTCGCTCGCTCGTCCGTTCGCTCGCTCGTCCGTTCGCTCGCTCGTTCGCTCGTTCGCTCGTTCGCTCGTTCGCTCGTTCGCTCGTTCGTTTTAACGGTTTCATACCTGAGGCGTTTATCTTTCGAAAGTCTAACTGAAGTTTTTTCTTTAGAACGTCCCACTGGAACTCGACACCATGAACTCTTGGCAACTAGGAAAAAAGCACGATGAACAACTTAGTTTATAATCCTTGACTATGCGTATTGCATTGTGGGCTTAGGGGAGATCAAAGGTCGCCATGTTTTAAAGTAATATAGCGATAAGTGGTGTGACCGTTCAGTTTATCAGAAAGAAGCCGAAATCTGCAACCTGAGTTAGAAGTATCCCACAACCTGAACTAGGAGTATCCCACAACCTGAACTAGGAGTATCCTGTAAGAAAGATGGTAGATTGTGACCTCATTTGTATACAGGTCTATTGGTCTATTGCGTTTGCGCAGTCAGCGAGAAACAAGCTCCAAAAGTGATACCTGTGCATCGTAGGTTCGGTACGTAAACCACATTTCATGGCCTGGTATTGATCCTCGTCTGCACATCCAGTATCGAAATAGACTCCCAGGGCAGAATATCTCGTAGAAGAGGTAAGATAGAAGAATAAGGAATAAGAGAACGATTGATCCTTTCCAAATGAGACCTTGGAGACAAACATCAAATCGAATTCTTTAGAATGTATTTCCATATACATGTACAGCTATTTCAAAAAAATTGTCGGAACCAAAGGCGATAAGGCGATAGGTCATTATATGACATTAAGGAATTAAAATGACTCTCCATCTAAGATCTTCGCTCATCTGAGCCATCTGTTTCCCTCGAAAACATTGGTTCTGTTGGGTTTTAAGGTCCTCCACGCCAAAGGAACTTAATTCATGATGAATAAACTTTTGTCCTCTAACTCTATCTGTAACCTTTTCTCTCTTAATTTCAAATCAGTTATTTTCTTATATGTTATTCCGCGTGGAAGAATCTAATGATCGCTTTAACACACAGCGTGGATGAGAGAGTATTGTATTGCTCTCACTGGCCAATTTGCGGTTCATAACTTAATTATGGGCCGATCACCAACCTTTTTTTTTTTTGTTCGCCTTGCCATATAATAAACATCTTATTAACCTCGTTTGCGCGGTCCGTACGTGAGTTATGGAACCTCGTTTCTTTCCACTTTTTTATGGACCTCGCGCTAGGCGCTTGAGCCGTAAGGCAGTGGAAAAAACTAACTCGGTCCATGACTTATGGTATGGTCCTCGCGATCGGTTAAAAAGATATCTTAAAATATTTTAAAATATCATGGTCTAGGTTGGGTGTAAACGGCTTTTTCTGTACCCAGGATAGACCAGAATGCAACGTATTCGGTCCCACGATCTTCTCGACATGACGTATCACCCATTGCCTATCGCCTATTGCTTACTGACTTACGGGAGTATACTAGATACGTAATCCATTATCCACTGGGCCTCACCTTTGTAGAACTTTCTTTTTTCTAGCTTGATAGCTTCAGTGATTTTCCGCTTCATATGACGTTGTACATTGTCCACTGCATCAGAAACCTCTCGGGATTGTATTCCAAGTACAATAGACACAAAACACTTAACTGGATGAATGGTATCAAGTTTGGATGAATTGGCGCTCTCCAGTGTTTGTCCCAGTAGGATAGGACTGACTCCCCCGGAGGGCCGCAGTGGTATTTGAGTTTCAGGGATTCCTATGCCAGGGTTGTCAAAAGATGCGTAAACACGTTCCCCATTTTGCACTGGACCAGCAATTTTAACTTTTACGATCCCGATAACACAAACTGTGTCAGTTTGATCTTTGCGTGGTATATCAAAAGAAAGAAAGAAAGAAAGAAAGAAAAAAAAAATCAGTGGCTATATCCATTATCGCAGTAACTGAAACCCGATAACAACTTTTGACGATGACACGACAAAAAAGGAAGGAAGGAAGGAAGGAAGGAAGGAAGGAAGGAAGGAAGGAAGGAAGTGAAAGAAAAAGAAAAGGTCAAAAATGGGCGCAAGATTTTACACTCTGCGCCTGTAAATAGTTTATAACTATTCATGCGGGCTGTTAAAAAAGAACCAAAAGTTTCATTTACCAATGTCTGTTTCTGGCACGTTTCCATGGAGATATGCAGATCGACTTATGACTCCCGCCATCCTGGCTTCTCTCGCGTTGTCAACTGAAAGTCGCGCAATCTCCGTTTCCCCAGTTGTCTTGTTCTGAAAGAGCCCCATGACGTCACCCTCTTCCAGATTGTGGTTTTTGTAGTAAGGTCCTTCGAGTTTCAGATGATATGCGATGTCGGCATTTGGGGACGAAATCATCTTCTTGACTTTTAAGTGCTGAATTTGTGCGCGTTGTGCTTCCAGATAGTCGGTGAGAACAACTAGGAAAATCAGCAAATTTTTAACATAAAAACAGTGATATTTCTGGAACTATATATCAAGTGCGCAGCATGCTGGATTGCTAAACAAAATTAGACAATTTACCATCGTTACTATGGACAGACTGTGCGTAGTCCGAACGACCATATGCTAAAAAGTCACAGAGAAAAAAAATATTTCAGTATGCCTACCAAAAAATACCATAAGAGAAAGCTTCGGGCGATGGAGTTTCTTTACGGTCACTTCAAGCCCCCAATTTCTTCAACAAATCAATATCTCCTAATATGATTATATGCTATATAAATATGGAAGATTCAAATGATTCCCGACCTGAGAAAGGAGAGTCTGTCGATCCTGACTGAATGGAGAAAGGTGACGGTACAGCTTCATAGCTGCCGTTACCTGATATAGGAAAAAAAGATTAAGGTTCAATGGATCACGTGGACCACAATAATAACATCTCCTGCGCGTCTACTTACTAGGGCTGGATCGTTTTCTCTTTTCAGGAGGGCCAATAAGTGGGTCATTTTCCTGGTACAACATGGCTGGTGGCGACATTTCGTTGGGTTCGTCACTCGTAGTACCAAAAGCTGGGAATTCAAAGTATATGCATATCTCTATTCTGCTGATATATCCCAACAAGGTAGCTCTATGTCAGGGCGAGCGGTGCGCACCCCCTAAATCATAAATGATGCAACCCCTCCTAAATATTTCAGGATCTGCCCCTTCATATGTATTGTGAACTATAGTTTGCCGCTTACTTGGTCCAGCTGGAATCTCAGCTGATGTGTCTGGTTTCTTAGTGTTTGATCTTGGCTTTGTTCGAATACGAAACGGCTTTGACGTAAAGGCTCTCTGTGTTCCATCAATAAGCTCAATGAAGATGACCAGCTCCCAGATATTCCTTTCCTCCACTTCCACTCGGTCTAACCAGTACACAAACCCATTCTCATTCTTGTACACTGAATCTAGGTCAACTGAGAATTTAGTCTCGTTGAATACTGCGGGATCGTATTTCATTGCAACGGGCAACTCCACTGTCCCTAAAAATAATATAAATACGAGAAGAGCGGAAAATAAGGGAAGAATTAAAACAAAACAAAACAAAACAAAACAAAACAAAACAAAACAAACAAACAAACAAACTAACTAAATGCGTTAATAAATGATGAACTTATACAATGTTTACCTATTCTATCATTAGTTTTCGAGGCAGCTCTTTCATTTCTTCTGACAAATACTCTCACAGCCGAAATCTGCGCCGCTGCCGTAACAACCACATTAACGACGCCATTGGCAACGCGTTGCTCAGAGCCATCTACTGTTTTCTTTTGGACTTTGTCATAAACATCTTTGAGATCAAGTACTTTGACTTCGACATCTGGATCAAGAGCATGAAGGTTTAGACCCACTGGAAACTGATCTTCTACGGCATTGTTCTTATTAGCATCTGTTGCTGAGAAGTAGAAATACGTTTTCATAACTGAATTGCAAGTAAATCTTTTAAATTAAAAATGTAAACTTTCAAATCTTATGTATTGTTTTTTAATGAATGAAACAATCAAAAAGTGAAGTCAAAATATCTTTCGGTCTTGGCCATTATTCGTGACGTATTTCCGGGCCCATTCTCGCAAAATCCGCTAAAATAAAGCCAAAAGCACAATTCACAGTTTGTTCTTCGCCTGCAGCAATAAGAATTCTTTACAACACTACCGAATAAAAACGAAAGGGGAAAAAAATTTCCACAGAACAGTTTTTCGTTTTGGACCCGGAAGTCACTATTTTCGCGCCAAAATAGTTTTGATCGACGCGTTTGCGCGCGGTTCGCGCGGTCACTAGTGTGAGATCAAGATGGCGGCAGCAATGAAGAAGAAGAAGATAGGGGATTCTTCTTCCAAAATCTCCAGCTTCTCACGATATTTAGCAAAAGAGTAATATACAGAAATCTTCACAGAAAAGTGACCAATCTACTAGCACTGGTGCAAACTTAACTAAGGTAATAAATCTCTAATGATACGGCATTAATCAGGCTGATATCTACTGGGTTGCAACAAAAATGAAGGCTTCGAATGAATAGAGAATAATACATGGGCCTGCGGAGATATGGAATTTATCTTCGAGTGTTCAATTTGATATCTCACGAGCGAACGCAGCGAACGAGTGAGATATCAAATTTGAACACGAGAAGATAAATTCCATATCTCCAAGCGTCCATGTATTTTTTTGTTTATTATATAAACTATAAGTAGTGTTTTCAAGGATTTCTACCACTGAATACTAAAATTTCGATTGGTTGATATTTTCACATGTGAAAAATATCATATTTTTGCGTGTGCTGAGATACGACATTTCTCAGTGGTAGAAATCCTTGTAAAACACTAGTTTATATAATAATATTCTATAATTTATAATGTAAGAGTAAATTATGTAATAATGTGATATCATTTGGAAAAATCTTAGTGTGCTCATAAGTTATTTTATTTTAATTTTATCTAATAACATTTTGGGCCATGCTTTTCTCATTTTGTCAAGTTTATAAAGTTTTGAATTATTTAAATTTTGCTTGTCTTGTTATTTGGGAATGTTTTTATTTGTTTTTTTGTTGTTGTTGTTGTGTTTTTGATAGCATAGCTATTATCAAAATTATTGATACTCATTCATTGCAAGAATATTCTCTGATGAACACTCTACTTGGTAAGTAAGGCATATGTTATATAAAAGTATTGTTAATTATTAACTTTATTGATATAGAATTCATTACTGCGATTCTCATTATTCTGCAAACTCAAACATTTCAAAGGCTTGTTGTGAAATTGGTTTTTTACTGCTGTCAATCAAAAATAATCAGTCGGTAGCTTTCATATTTTTGACTGGCAGTAGTGAAAAACTAAATTCAACGGGCAGCTCACAACTACCAACTACCAAGTCCACAAAACATTGAGAATCGCAGTAATATCTGTTCGTTTTTTTAATCTGTGTTATAAGCCAAAGCCTTAAGATAGGTATATACACAGGTTGAGTAACCAAATGCAATAATTGTTTTATTATGCATTTTGAAAATTTATTTATCATGTGAAGTTCACAGCAATCAGAGACAAGATAGTGAGCAAAATGTATAATAACAGTAATTAAACCAAGCAATAATGATAATGACAATTTCAAAACTTAATAGCAATGATTAACAGTAAGATTTATCTTTGTCTGAATAACAACATTGATAATAATAATAATAATAATGATGATAATAAAAATAAAAATAATAACAAAATAATAATAATAATAACAAAATAATAATAATAACAATTAAGAAACCTCCTTAGAATTTGATTATTACTTTAAAACATTTTCAACTGCTGCACTCCTCCCTCCAGCCAAAACAAAAAAGAAATAAGATAAATATTCTATTAATAAAAGTTTGTTTCTGATCAGCTAAAGTATATTCATTGGATATTCTTTTTTATAATATCAATAATGTTTATATATTCATATATATATATAAAACAGATTTATAAATAGCCTCGATAAAGAGTGGATGGAGTGATTCCATGTCATATCTATATAATTATTATATATAAATATTTAACCTTGGAAAATTCCATATTCCAGAAATCCAGAAATTCAGGAAACTTAAAAATAAAAAACCCCCCAATTTATTCACATTATAGTGCAAAAGGAGATAAAGGAGGTAAGCCCTGTTGAGAATATCTCCTAAGATCGAATTGGAATTTGAAAGTTGATTTTTGCGGAGGGAGGAAAACTGGAGAATCCGGAGAAAAACCCTCAAAGCACAGAAGAGAACCAACAAACAACTCTACTCACACACAACACAGAGTCTGGCGAGACTCAAACCTGGGTTGCATTGGTTAGAGGAGATACATTAGCAGTGCACACCACCAGCGCCTGAGTGGGATGTATTTGCAATTTTATTAATTGGGACTACCATTTTTATGTGTACTTGCTAATGTATCCCTGTATACAGTCATGCTTAAATTTTATGAATATTTATTTTTCTATTGTGGATACAAGAAATTTTGCCAAATCTATTAAGACACACAAGCATTCAAAAAGGGCAAATAGCAAAGCATTAGTAACAGCGAATGTCCTTGATATTCCCCTCTATTGGCAGTTTAAATTGGACCTGGTCAAGCTACCAGGGAGGTGAAAGACAGCACTTCCCTCCACTAGTGGGGATTCAAAAGGAAGTGTGTAGTAGGTAAATACCTCTACATTCCTCCAGGTCGTGCCTGGGTTAGGGGAGTACATAATTTACAAGAAGAGTCATCTTAATAGTATGCATGTGAAAGTTACAGAAAAAATTCAACCATAATTTTCAATACAACTGTGACAACACAGGTTATAGGGCCTATAGTAGTATTCACAAAGAGTAGAAAACACAAACTGGTTTAAAATGGTTTCATCTGCTTATATCACAGTTATTAAACCATCACTATGAAAGTTTATAATTAATCAAAATATAATAAGTATATCAGAATGTGGCAAAGCTACTGATTAAAGCTCTTAAACAACATTGTTTTCCTAAGAATTCATTTTGAAACTATAATACTGTGTGCAGAGGTGAATTTATACCACAACATGTTAGTCTAATAGTAATTTACCTTCCAAAAGCGGTCCAATTATATCATTAATATCATTGAGTTGCTGTTCTGCAGGGTATGAATAATTTGTCGTGGCCATATCCAAGACATCTAGTGGGCATCTATCGAAAACATTGCTTCCAAAATTAAAGTCGTATCGAAAGTAGTGGATTTTTACATGACAAATGCGTAATTCTGAGAAGCAGGAAGTAACTCCTTGGGACTTTCCCTATCCCAAGACCCCTTCGAGGCTGATTAATTAAAGTTGTTCATTCTTCTTTCTACAAAACAGGCTTTCTTTTAGCCAGCAATCCCGATGTTTTTCATCCTTAAAATGCCGATGAAGCACTTGGGTTGAATTCAAGAATCATACAGTATTTTTGCTTTGGTTCGTATATCGATTTTTGAACGAAAACCGCTTTGTACTGTTGATCACGGGAGACTTGGCAAGCTGACAAATAACGCTTTCGTGTGAATAAATTATCATAATTTGTATTTGGTGAGAATTTTTCAGGGAATATTTTTAATTCGTTAATTTTTTGCATTTTAAGGTCTATAAACCGAATACCTCCTGTAGTCAAAACTGTTTGAACGGGGATAATTTTTCAATTCACAAGCACACAGGTAATCCAATCAAACTTTGTAAAAAGTTTGGTTTAAAAAATTGAACTGCTTTCCGCGTATCTAGCTACAGTGTTTTTCGGTGTGTGGGTGGAGCGGGGTATTGTTGTGTTGTGTATTGTCTTGCTTTAGTTTGCTTAGGGTGTGCGTCTTTTTGCCTTGGTGTTTTCCCATTTTTCAAGTAATATTTCAAAGTACGTGCGCTAGCCAACAAATATTACAGCATTTGAGAAAAATGTGGGCATGATTTGATTTTTATATCTTCATATTATTCTTCGTATAAACGACAGGGGCGGAGACGGTCGCTTAAGATTACCGAATTTTAAGGACGATTGTGCGCACCGGCTTAAAATACTTTAGATAATGGCTAGAGTTCTTTGTGTTCTTGTCTATTCCGTTAATAATCGGAAATCAACAAGATTACCTGTTTAATCATATTCTTAGTATGGGTATATCCTCAAAATACGCGAATTTTATAACGATGTGAATCAAAAATCACTGCTAGAAGTCAGTCAGTTTCCGTCGGCTTCCTTCGACACTTATCTCCATGATTATGAATCGGGACGCTCAGGTCTTCACGTATTAAACTCTATTGGAAGCGCATCAGTATTAAAATTAGCGCGACCGAACGAACGACTGAGCGATGCGAACGACCGACCGACCGACCGACTGACTGACGGCTGAACAAACGTTCGACCGACCGAAAGAGAGACAGAATCTGCTACATCAATGGTTTAACATATTTATTTTTAGTTTTGGCAACCTAAATTAAATTTTTTATAGTTATACTGATTTGTAATTATCTATATGTCAATTAACAGTGATTCTAATAGCTATAGTTGTATATATTTTCTATAGCCTAGAGGGCCACAGGTTTATTAGCTTATGCTATTAAGTGTTACCCTCTTTTTAAATAAAGTCTGATTCATTCAGACACTATACAAAGTTAGATCCTTAACGTAAAATTCAACTTTTGTATCCAGGACTAAGTGATCAAGCTCAAGATTGCGTGTTGTGATCGTTAGCCCCTAAAGAAAAAGAAAAGGAAAAAAAAGAAAAGAATTGTTTACGGATATTCAATTTAGAAGGTGCGGCTTTTACGTATTGAAAACCAAAGTTCTGCCATTATTGCGAAACGTTACCGTTGTCTCTTTTTCGGTTCACTTGCGTCGTTTTTATCTTCAGGAAACGCGTGCTGTTTTGGTGCGCATTATAAGTTTTTGAGAGTCGCTTAACAACGAATAATAGCCGATATATTAGCTGTACAGATTGCGCATTTAACAAACCATTTACTGTTCATCGCGTTTAACCACAGCAGAGCCATATTGTTTAACAAATGCTATTAAAACATCATCGACTGTACATTTTTCATTAGAAATTTCCCAACCACTCAGCTAAATATAGAACAGTTAAATAAAACATCGGATCAGGAATCAGTGCGGTTTGTATAATAGTATATGCTCCCGGTTTTATCCCAGTGGCACGCGGCTAAAAAAGGTGGCTTACGAATACTGAATACTACTGACATAGTTCACTTTGAGAATTAAATTATAGATAGAGTATTAACAAGACCACAATCCAACGAATATATGAATCAAAAACTTTCTCCCTATACAAGTTGACAAACGCAATATTGTTCGATAATATAGTCTATCAGTTAGCAGTACTTATAGCATGGCAAGACAACCTTGAGTTCGAAAAATCCCCATATCATAAGCTAAATGATACTGATAAAAGACAGCACGCCGCGAAATTTTTTGTATGATCAGCATTAGTTGATTGCCTTGGCTGGTCAACTGTTTAATGATAAGTTAAAATATAGGTATTCTTTTGAAATATTGACGTCAATGAACATGTGGCATGGTGGTGAGAGCCAATCATGCATATGTAATGATGATCAGTCTAGACAATTAAAGAATTCCTAACGACGGCCGACGTTCATCTGGTACCTTCTACCGCAAAAGTGCATTTCAACGGAAAAACTACCGTGAATCAGCGACCAGCATCTTTACATAGGTAGTATTATTGTCGTGGGAACCTGCTTGAGATCCTTCGGCAGTGCGCCCGAAAGATTTTTTTCAGCAGTAGCTTTGAGAATTCCAGTCTGCTTCAAGCCTTTTTTCACTGCCAGAGATTCACTGTTTTGTAAAGGATCGTTTTGAAATCGTAGTGTGGGGGATTAAAAAACTTTACGTGTTTTTCATGTTCTGTAAATTTTACAAAAGAAAGAATGGCTGCTTATACCATTTTGTGTGTGTAGTCGGGAGTGGGGTGGGGGTGGGGGTGGGGTGGGGGGGGGGGGGGGGGGGGGGGGGTTAAGGGTGGGGGAGGGGAAAGAAAAAAGGGCAATGTCCGGAAGAGCGTGGGGGAGGGAAGGAGGGGGGGCGAGGGGG